>CM030010.1:34542517-34590017 GCA_017639485.1 Pluvialis apricaria
TATTCATTTATTACTCTAATTACCTAAGAACTTACATACTTTGAGTACTCTTCAAAGTTAACGTTTTGGGAGCAAGTTTACTTTTGGTTTTGTGTTCCATTTTCTAAAAGTTTTTAAAATGGTGGGAGGAGAATGGAGAGGAATAACTACCCAATCGAGCCATCTTTCCAGTTGTGTAGAGAAAGGTTATTATGTCAACACCACCTATTTAGTTTGCACACCTTTTGAATTATTGCTTCACATCTGCTCCTATATTCAAATTGTGCACCTCACATGGTCATCAGCCTTAACCATTCCACATCCTTGGTATTACCATTGCTCAACTTAAAACCACCAGTTAATGGAAATTACTACTTCTGTGTGTAGCAATGTTGACCCAAACTGAACTACTCACGGGAGCAGAGCTACTCAAGTATATCAGTGTCTGCAGGACAGGCTTTTGACTAGCTGTAAGCATGCGCACTCCACAGCATCGTTTAACTTCTGTAGATACAAACATATTTTCTACTGCCCACAGTCGAAATTTTCCTTTCAAATTTTTCCAGTCTGAGTATTTATTTTCAAATACAGTAAGGTATTAATCCTAAGAGAAGATTGTTACTGTCATACTTTAGCCATTTTTACTATCCTCTGTTTAAAAGAAATGCAGAATTATCTTAACTTAAGAAATATGGATTACCTTCAGCCTTTCATGACTTGGCAACAGCCAAGACAGCAAATAATATAAAACAATTAAAATAATTTAACATACAATTAGACACCTCTTTAAAACTGTATTTTTGTTATTAACATACCTATATGTTATTACAGGAGGATTTTACTCCCTAGATGAAAGGCTTATAAATAGGTAGTTTGGGGGCATATTTTGTGCTCAAGAACATGATGAGGATAGGATTAGAACAGAAATATTTGCCATCTGAGCTACAGTAGGCCCTATTAGTAGCAGTTAAAATGAAACAAGACTAAAAAATCTAAGACAGTTATTGATGTGAGTGCTGCTAACAGTATTTTTAATTATCATCATTGTTAACCGCATTTATAAAAAACAACCTTTCATATTTTTAATACCTTTCACCACAAGCAACTCAAAAGTATCCAAACATGCATTTTTCTAACCTCTTTTTTTCTTTCTTTATAATAAAAACAGTAAAAGTCTATTATCCATGAAGTTGCTCATTCACCGCACACTTCCATACTTTCCCATTCATTTTTATTGAAATCAGGCAGCAGTCCGAGAGACCCGCTTTCCCATGAAACGGGGCAGACATCTTTAACCTGCATGTATCACTTTGCGAGGGTGATATGATCTCTCTGTTCACTACAAGACCACAGTTTTGTTAAGAGCTAAAAAAGACACGGACTCATTTTCCCTTGAAGCTGCTGCCTCGAAACCAGTAGCAAACGAAAGCCATCGCCGCTGTGAACCAAAGGTCACGTTGAGAAAAATGAAACCATATATGAATAGAATAGGGCTCCAAAGCCTCACCGACAAATTCATTTTGAGGCTTGTGCTATCTCTTTGAGGGTGTGTATGTATGAACAGTCTCAAGAGAAGCGTTAACAAATATCTCTGAATTCTAATGTTAGCACCGCTGCAGCATTTTAAACGTCAACAGCCTGATGTACAATATGGAATATGAATTTCTATTAGCAACAGATTGTATCCTGTTTCATGCTGTGAAGTTTGTTATCTGCATCCCACCTTAAATTAGGACTGGCTGTCTATAGGTAGCAACATGTAAGACAGCAATATATATTCATTCATCAGATTCTTTGCAGGACATTTCTCAATTGCTCTCAAATGGGGAAAAAAGAAACACCCTTTAGGGGCAATGCTTAAAGCACTCTATCATTGTTAATAACCCTGTATATATTTTAAAAAAAATATTTACATTACAAATTGGAGATAGAGTTATAACAGAGAAATATCTGCCTGCATGCAGCATAAAATCAGGAAAGTTCAACTTCACGAACTGGAGAAAGGAAGAAGATTTATCCCCCTCTAGTCCCACCAAAATATTGTCTTTTTGTCTTTTTGCTTTTTTCATTAATTTTACTTTTAAAAAAAAAGTGGCCTTTCCCAGTGAAACAGAAAAACTGGAGTTGTCTGCTTTAAGCTTGGGAGAAAACAATATTTACTGTCATAGCACAGGGATTCTGTAAGCAGTGAACAATGAACGCTTTACTCACACGGCTGAACCCGTACTTGCAGACGCAATCCTATTCAATTCAGTGGGAATAGGAAGGCAATTAACTTATCAATTGTTCATCATCAAGAACACAGAGCTGAAATAACAGCATTTATTTAAAAAAAAAGAAGTTGAAGGCAGATATTCACTTGAATTTATGTTGATATTAATCTTTTTTTTTTAGTAGAACTATAGGCAAAATATATCTTAGACCAGTTTTTCTTATCACTGCAGTCTCACTTTCTTCACAAAAGAAGCATCCTGCTCTCTGTCTTTTGCAAAGGGTGCATATGCCCTGTGTGTAGGTACAGAGGATTGCTTAGCATGGCCTTTACTTTTCAGAGCTGAGGAATGCTTTCTGATGTCTCTGTCTTCAGTGGAAGAAATTGAGTCCAAACTGAAAGCCATGCTCCTTTAGGAAAGCCATTACTTTCGGATTCCTTCTGAATTGGAAGAAAAATGGAAATAAAAAGTATGCATTTTTCAAAAATGCACACTGATAAATGCAGAGGCCTTCAGTAGACAGAGATGTTTAAAAAATTATCAATCTACATATCAGTGGGATAATTCAATCAGACCTACTACAAAGAAACTTCACCCCATAAACTCCATGTCAAATTCATAATTTCTTTAAAATATTATGACTTGACTTGATTCAAAGCTTGCAAGTGATAGACAAGTCATTGTGTCTAACATAAGTGGTTCTCGTGGCTAATTAACCTCACTGGAGTACTGTACTTTTCCGATCAGAATGCAACCAGTGCTCCTCTCTAACCACCATTTTGTCTGAAGACCCACCAACAGTGACTGACTGTTTCCACATGGAAGGGCCTGTTACTACAAGCCATTTTTCTTGTACCCATTTTTGGATAGAATAAATACATGGAAATTCCTAAATAACTTCAAAAAATACACATTTTTCAGACCTGAGTTATGCTTGCAAAGATTTTTTCTGAAACGTTTCAACCTTTGCATTGTTCTCTTTTAAAAGTGGCATAAGATATGGCTATTTTCTTAGCAATAAATTTAAATATATTGAATAGGCTGGAAATTACCTCTTTTGAATAGTTTTCCTGGACAAAACTTCCCATTTGCAGCTACTTTTCCTGATGTATAGGTCAACCAGTTTTCATCCATTAGTAACAGGCTACAACACCTTTATCTACTGCCATTATTTAACTCCATCAGTGTCAAATACCTACAGAATTTTTCATTCCTTTTGTAGGAATTTCCTTCTCTTGAGGTTTCACCATTTAACATGTTTTTTCTTTCTTTTTTTTTTTTTTTCTGTTGTATCTTTCCAGAAGAAAAACGGAAGGGAGAAAGGCAAACAGATAATGTAAAATGGTAGCTGAGCCGTGCATGGAGAAGAAATGGTTTTTGCCACTTCATTTCATAGCTCTGTTTCATGGTTGGTCAGATTGTTTGTACAGTAAAGGAAAACCCAACAAGAAATCTAAATAAATGGCTGTCAGGTGACTGTGCCTTCCTGTTCACTGCCATATTACCTACACTTAGATCTCCTTTTTTTTTCCCTCCCACACATACTTTCTTTCTTGGCATAGTGGGCACTGTTTAAGGGGCCCTGGTGGTGAGGCGATGCAGCGCCTCAATGGTTCCTTCAGTATTTTCATGATTCCTCCAAGCCATTGCCAGGGATAGGGGCACACAGGACAAAAAGGCAGTCACTGCACTTGCTTGCAATCTAAGTGGAAGAGATCTCCTGGACTCATGGATTGGAGATGCCTGATTTCACAGGCAACAGTGTTATCCCTCAATCATCAAGAACTATCTTAAACCTTTTTGCTGTTGTTGGGTTTTTTTTTTTTTGCCTTTGTTCTGTTTGTAGACCACTCCAAAGACACTCTATGGTCTAGGTTTCCACCCAAATACATTCACGTGCCACACTGCCTCTTCAGCTTCTTCTCCCACCAAGGTATTTACACTAATGGACTTACATAAGCATCCAGATCTTCATTTACCCTTCTTTTTGTCTGTTGGAAGGTTTTATTCCTGATAAATCTATAATGTTTGCTTTTCAAGGCCTGCACTGTAGTCAGCTGTGACCAACCAGCAACACAGCCTCATTTTACCTCTCAGTCATTCCCAGACTGTATTGACATCTTCAGTTCCAGTCCCTAGCCATAACCTTGTGTTTTGTACAATTTCACTGATAACTCCAGTCAAAAAGTTATCAAGTTCTTTCTCTATCATACTCTGATCCTCCTCCATGCTATAGCCAGTTTTGTGTTCCTCAGCAAACATCACCATAACCAACCAACCTCCCTCCCTCCCTCCCTCCCTTCCTTCCCTCCTTCCTTCCTTCCTTCCTTCCTTCCTTCCTTCCTTCCTTCCTTCCTTCCTTCCTTCCTTCCTTCCTTCCTTCCACCACAGTCACAGGTGAAAATATTCAACAAGATCCAGTCCAGAAGTGATTCCTGAGTGACCATCTTTCAGGTCAGCATTTCCCATCTCAGCATTTCTTAGTTTTGTCCCCACTTGAGTGGGCTCCTGACCCAGCCTCTAATACTGCTCATCCCCATCCCCTCCAGTTTAACTGATCATTACCCCATATCAAATGCATTACTGAAATCCAGATAGATGGTATCTAATGCATTTCCTTTGACTAGAAAATCAGCTATCTTATCAAAGGAAGCTATTGGGTTAGTTTGGCATAATCTACCTTTGGTAGACAGGAGACAGACAGTAAGAGGCAGATGGGGAGGGAAAAAGGAAACCTCTACAGAGTGCTGCTCAGCCTGGCAGGCAGTGACTGTGGCATGCTGGCACCATAGACATTGCCATTTTCTTTCAAGTAGCCTAACTTGCTGAGGGATTTAAAGAAGGAAAGATTTGAAGGAGAAGAGTACAACAGTTTTGTGTGTAAATGGAGAACTCAATCCCAAATGAGGGGGTTGGAATAAAGAAAAGCAGTGAACCTAATGATCACATTTACCAGCATGGCTGTTGACACATTGAATGATGACAAATGGCAAAGGTGAACAGGAAACACAAATAGTGTTCTTTTTTTCTCATAGCAGGAGAGCTAAGAAATCAAATGAAACCAAACAAGCCGGTTTTCATTTCACATAATATGTAACTAAAACAGGGAATTTGTGGAGACCAAAAGCTGAGGCTTGTACAGCTTATGTAGCTGTGTGGAAGAAAAGTCCACCAAGAGCTTTCCAGCAGAACGACAAAACCCTGTGTCAATAAGTCCCTATATGACAGACTGCTGAAGCCTAACAGGGCACCCTTCTGCAGCAAAGCAGTCCTTGGTCTGCTTATTTTCTCCTTCTGCCTTTCCCTACGACCCTTGCTCTTAGGGTTGTTGTGGTTTTTTTTAATTTATTTTGCGGTAATAGATTTTTCTTCTGATTTTCAGGTGTGTAAATGTTCAGAGATCCTTGAGACCTTCCCATGGATGTTAGCTGAGCTTACCTATGGAGACTTTCTTGCATCCCAGGAACACGTCTGGGAGCCTCAGGCAATATGATCTGCCAGGGACAATCAGTGATCTGCAAGTTAGACTCTGCTCTTCTCTGAGCAGTTCCTTGGAAAACACTTGGTCTTGGCATACCTACACCATCTCATGGAGCAGCCCCGTGGAGAATTATTTCCACTATCCCACTGCAATCTTCTCTTCCTCTTTGAATCTACATCAATCATTTCTGAAAGTATTTTTTTCTAACTGTGCATCAGGGGCCAATGAGCCATGGTCACTTTACAAATGAGCACTTGAACTCATATTCCCCAATTAGTTTTATTTTACCCATTAAGGATTAATGTCCAAAAGCTCATTGGCTGGTAAAATGCAAATACTTTTACCTTGACAGGAATGCCTAAAAAATTATTTGGAAGTATATTCTGTGAGGTCCCAAATGACTAGCAGTAGCAGTGTTCACTAAGACTAAAGACTAGCAAATAATAAAGTTACTATGCTAAACCAAACCTGCATTGTGCTTTGATTTCTATTTGAGGGTTGTACACAACTAATATAGTGCAGTAATACTAAAGCACTATTCAGTAAAACCCTGAGCAGTTACCATTTACAGTATATCATAGTCAGATGACAGCAGGAATGGTGGGAGTTCATTACAGGGACCATGAATTGTTGGAGGTAATTTAGATTACAATTTAAAGTTTAATTTAAAAATCTATCAACAAATGTGAAAGTGCTCGGGGAACATTTTAAAATGCACTTTAATCTCACCAGCACAAATAGCTTTTCAGAGCCCTAAACATCATCACCTGGAAAAACAGTAAAACTTTACTGCATCTTTAATTAAATTACAAACACAAAGGATAATTAACTTTTTTTATTTTTATTTTATTCATGCCATTGTTTCCCTTCAGAGTCAATATCTTCAAGTTGCAGGAACAGGATGTTATGAAGAAGTTTACAGCCTGCACATTCCCCCAGGATATTATTGCATCAAGCAGATAAAGTGCAATACACGTGCACGCACACACGCATGCACAGACACACACACAGAGAATCGACAGAGGTGCTAGAGACTGACTAAGATGTTCACCAAAGCATGTAAGAAGCTTGGTTTGAAAAAAAGAAGAGGAATGAATCAATCAGCCAGCCATCTGAAAAGGGAAGGCAGACTCCGCTGTCCTCAGCATGTACTGCAGGGGCCACATGGTTCATACCATAGGACAGCTGAGAAATTAAAATCCAGCCTGCTCAAGCTGGCCCCTCGTGGAAATGAAGCAATTCTCTCATGTCTTGCACTTACCTTGACTTCCAAGGCCCCATCATCTCACCATTGTTTCTTGGCATTAAGGATTCAGAGGGCACATATCATTCTTCTCCATGTTAATCTGTAGGTCTGTACAGCCCAGTGAGGTTCGCTTCGCAAGCAACTGCAAAACCAGGACAAATGCTTAGTGGGCATGGTTACCACTAATGCCTCTGAGCTATTGTTTTAATTTAATTTTATTTTCAACCTGAATCTGTCTGGGCTCAAACCTGTGTTGGGTCATGACTCTACAGAGTCCTTCGCAAGCTCCTAAGCACTTGCTCGTATTGAGAGACATGCATTGGCATTGTATTTGTCATTGGTTTATGCCAAAGCATTCAAGGGTATGTTCATCTACACAGCCTTAAACTGTGGACCGTGTGAGAAAGACAAAGAGAAAACATAGCCAGATGCTTGTATTTGCATAGCTTGAACTTCAAATGATAAGCACTTGGTGTTGTTCTGGCTGGTTAGACATGTGCGTAGAACTAGAACACAAAAGTACCCTAACATGATGGAAAGGTGCTGCTCAGAAAATTTTCCAGTTTGGGGGCAAGAGTTCTAAAATTCTTAATGTTATTAAGGAGTCTGAGTTGAGTTCCTGAAAAAATCTGAAACTGGGCAGTTTTGATTGCTTCAGCAATGATGCTTAGTTTTCCCTGAAGCCAGCAGGACTACTCAAGGAGAAGAAATAAAATCAAATCTGTTCTTTTTGATTGTCAGTGATTTTACTCCAGCGTATGCCTATGTGTCTAAATGCATAAACTGCAATTTGGTGACATCTGGGCTAATTTTACTACTTTTACTACTAGATGATCTCCAGAGGTCCCTTCCAACCCTGACCATTCTGTGATTCTGTGAAAAGAGGTGGTCCCATCACTGCCCCCTTTCACCAGCTGCAGATCCTACTCTGGTCCATGATGATGCCATCATACCCATTTGGCCTTATAGTATGCAAATCCCGTTTGTTAAGCCAGAGAAAAATACTCTTTTTTTTTGTTGCATTGGTTATCTTCCAGACTGGAGGAAAATTGTCTCAGAAGATGCTCATACAAGTACCAAAAAGGGTAGGATCACCTGGAGCGGGAAGAAACAAGACAGAGATTGTCCTCTTTCAGCTGCAGCGAGACATTACGTCATTTCAACTATATTGTTTAAACAGCCCCTTTGAGAGATCTCTTTTGGGGCAAAGTGCTGGCCACAAGAGAGTTGGGACTGTGAGCAGACACATAGCCTCTTGTTTGGTATCTCTGGGGAACAGGACTTCTGGGCTGGCTTTTTCTGTTACGCGATTTCATCAAAGGCAGAGTTACCCTGTCAGTGATGCAAGCCAAACAGCTGCAAAGTGGTTTCAAAACAGAAGTCATGGCTTGCTAATATGGCCACACAGTTTCCTTTTCAAAGGCAGATTGCTCAAGACATAGGCAAAATAAATTCGGACCTGTCTGCAAAACATTCTGTAGCCATACCTAGAGAAACATGCGACTCCATCACATTTTTTCCACTCCTGGGGGGAGCAACAAAATCTATCCCAAATTTTGGCTAACGGCTCAGGTCAAAGGAGTAAAAGACAAGAACATATGTGTTCAGTTACCATGGGACTGAGCAGCTTTATGAAATCCCTATCATGAGTCTTTGCTGCCCTCTGTACATGAAGGAGTTACATGCTCAACGTACATATATCAACAAGCACCTTTGTAAGAGGCACAAACACCCTTCTGAATCTGCCAGTCCTGCTTCCCACCCCAGCGCTGCCAGCACTTACACACACAAGCAATAACCTTCAAAATGACCAAGACCGCCTAAGATGACGGAGGCTACTGATTGAGACAGTCTGCACAGCCCCGTGCTTACACACCAAAAGGACTGCATGGTATTGAGAGATCCCACAATAAGGTATATGCCATAAAGACAGAGTAATGTATAAATATGTAAAATTAATATTGAAGGGGGGGGACACACAGGGAGATGAGGGGGAGGGAGAGGGGCTGCCATCCTCTGAAAATAAGTGTAGGACCTCATTAAGTGAGCAGAAATAAAGAAATGAACACAGAATAAAAGGAGCACCACACAAACTATATATCATTTTAATTAAAATCTACTATCTGCTAAATATATGTACAGCTGTTGGATTTCCTGAGCCAACTGAATCAAATAGGTTTCACAAGGACTCACAGATAAGGAATTAAAAAATAAAATCAAGAGTTCCTTGATAACTAGCTGGAAACTGATCCCCTTTTGGAAAAGACTTTATTTTATGTAAGTTAATATGGGAGGGGGGTGTTGATCACGGAAGACAAGCCTCTTAATTCCTTTCAAATAAAATGAGCAGGCATGACACGGTGCTATCACAGAAGAGAAAGAGCTGCCTGTGTGTATTAAACGTTAGTGCTTTGCCTGCTTAATTATTGGTTAATCTAGCAATTTAGCATGCTTCATTTAATTCTAATTAGGAGAATTAATAGGCAGGGAATAAAGATTTAAATAGACTGGCACAAAACAAAACTGAGACTTAAACTGCTCTTGGAAAATGAAGCTTTTTTTTTTTCTTTTTTTTTTAAATACAGTTCCTACAGCCTCACACATCTCTCCTCAACAGTGCTGCTATCTTGAACGGGAGGGCCTAGGTCAAATGGGTGATTTTAAAGTACCCTGGGCCCACTCCTCACTTGACGTTGATGAGTGGAGTCGTGTGGATTTACACCAGAGCCTGGGATCAGGGTGTTTCTTTTTGTTCCTCTCTCTCCCTCTGAATCTAGACTTTGGGTTTTGGCTTCCTCCTCTGAAAAGGACATATGATATGGTAGGAGATTACTGTATTATTTTTACATGTCTCTCTCACTTTCTGTATTTTTTTAAGAGCATTGGGGGTAGGAGATAATTTAGTAGTGACACCATCCTCAGGAGTTACACACCATTCATGTTAAGTGATGCCTTAACTCGTGGAATTGTAAATTATTTTATTCCTTCCTCAGGCTGATGCCTTCTTTATTTTCTCTCTCCTGGCAAAGCTTTGGGGGATGAAGACACGCTCCTTTTCCACTTCACCAGCTGGCTGCCTTCCATTCCTGCCGCCCCCAAATGTTACAGCCTGATTTGCATGGTGTGTTTGTCTTTGCTAATCAAGCCGCGTACTCTGACAAGTCCTACGACATTGGACATGGCTGTTCTTCTAATTAAGGTGCTAATTGAATTAAATGGCTGCGGTAATGAGCAGATGAGCAGCATAAAAAGTAAAGAGTCAGATAGGCCAATTAACAAAAGAGCTGAGCATAATTATAACATTTAAAATACATGCAGCTCTGTACCAATATTGTTAATTGTTACAGGGGAATTTATGATAATTGGCTCAACAACAGGCATGCAGGCTTAACCTGGGATGAAGCCTGTAATTAAAAAAATGATATTCAACACAAAATACAGAGCGGGGATAATTAACACTTGATTTACATAAAAGATGTTTATAAAGTGAAGCAGAGTGCTGCACAAATGCTGCACCAAACATGAATTCTCCTGCACTGTGGCATTTAGCAGTATTATGAAGGTATGAAAGCACAGGCCAGAATTCAAGTTTGTTTCAGGCCTAAGCATGGGTCAAGGCTGACTTTCAGACCAGGGTGACCCTTATTGGATTTTTGCTCACAGAGTTCAGAAAATATCATGGTCCCCACCCTGTTCCTATTTAACAGAGCTGGGGCTTCGCTGTACCCCATCTGCGGATGCTGCTGTGCCTGCAAAAGAGCACTTTTAGCAGCTTGAGCTGAGCTGCCTAGGCTGCCTGGCAGAAAATCTCTTTCAGTTAACACAATCTTGACTCTCCACCAGGGGCTCTACCAGCACAGCTAGAGCAGCCGCAGCCTGGCTGGACCTTCACACTGGGGTCTCACCAGGGTGACCTAGGCAAAACCCTACGAACAGTCCTGGGAGCAATCTGGAGCCCAGGGCTCCATTTGCACCTGGTGGATTATGATTTGTTTCCTATGTTGCCTGCAGAGCTATGTCCTCCCTTCCCCTCCGTTCTCCTTCTCTTCCCAGTGAATCACCAGTTTCATGCACAGACTCCTTCCTCTCCCCTTTCTCAGCACAGCCCGGAGAAGAAGACATTGGTCTGAATTCTCTCAGGCCAAGGAGGGGCCAGGACCTACATCTCCCATGGTCTTCTTAAGCTCTCCAATTGGTCAGCTAGCATATATGAGGGCACATCATCCCTCACCGCTGTGTTTTCAACGAATGGATGTAAGTGTTCACCTTTAGTAAAAGGTTTAGGACTTGGAGCTGTAGGTATGCAACGGCTCTACTTTGGGTATACCAGTATACTCAGCCATTCCCACAGGTTGGCTGCTAAATTTAGACCATCCCCTACCTGGCATATTGGCTGTCTGGGCCAGTGTGCCAAAAACCCAGGGCCAAAACCACTTTGTGAACCCACCCCAAGCAAACTTCTGAGAAGTCTCACTTCTTCCTGTGGTTCCACAGACATTGATCCTCAGCCTGCATACCCTTAGCAGCTGGAGAGCACTTGCATTATAGGATGTAGAAATGACCCAAACTCAGCTGCAGCTGACACAAAAATGCAAAATATCACTATGGGTTGGGGTTTTTTTTTCCATAAAAACTGGAAAAAGGGTATGGACATCATTGACGATCTCATGCTCTTCAGGCTTGTTGAAGGAAAACTACAAATCGTTTAGGTGCAAAATATCTTCTGACGCATGTTCATTGCCACCGTGAGATGTCAGTATCTTTATCTCTTAAAGCAATCATTATTTTTTGCAAGGCCTATGTACTAACATAAAGATGTATACTTATGGCTATCTGAGAAAGAGCAAGTCAGAAGCTCTACAGTTATACTGAGTGTGTTTCACAAGCAGATATACAGAATCAGTGGGAGGCATTTCAGAACACAAACATGGACATGTAGGTTTCTACATACTTTTAAGCTTGGGCTGCAGCTGCCATTTATTACCCCTGTCTGGTCTCTGCCTGCAACTGCGTACAGCACTGAGACAATTAGTGGCTGGATGCTGTAATACAAATAAACACATTACAGCGTTCATCAGAATCACATTTTGCCTTAATCTGTGATGATGTGCAAGGGAGGAAAAGAGCACAACAGCATTATGGTGACTTTAAAAAAGCCTGTGATTCCCAGCTGTTACCGCAGCAATGTCAAAAACACTGCAGGGGATCTGTCGTGAAAGAGTGTTAGCCAAATCAACAGAGAAAGACAATTTCTAGCAGTAAGATCAGGAGCCACCGTCAGCCAGCAAGGGAGACTGAGTTTGAGAGTCTAAAATATTTTGAAGTTAAATGGTAACACCAACAGGAGAGGTAGCCAGGGTTTTATCAGCATATGTTTGGTTTTCTATCCTTCTTCTCCAAACCAATAGCCATAAACCTGTTTAGTCCACCATTTCATCCCTGAATCTGATGCTCCACAGAGAAAATCAGGAACGAACACGAGTACTGTAACTAAAGCAGTTTGTAGTTAGTTGTCTGCTATGCATCACTGTGCTGTTAATCACCATAACAGGCTCATTTATCCCTAAAGTCTCTTCGTGTGCGTTTGGCAGAGAAAAACAATGTGCTAAGCTAACTCTTGATATACATGTCACTTAGGAATACCTTGGATGTGAACAGGCAAAAGAAAATTAAATTTTGAACTAGTCCAGAAGCAGAGATGTTGACAACTTGGAGAATTTATGCATACAGATTAAAATCATCCTTTCTTCTTATTTTTTTAATATCTCAAAATGCATTAGGGCTGCAACAGAAACAAGCAAAAAGACATGACATTTCCCCAAAGACCTTGACATTTTAGGCCCTGATCCTGCAAATTCTTAGGCACAAACCTGAATTAGGGTGTAATTACTTCTACTGAACTTAATGTGGCTTATCATATGGGCAAAGTTGGGTGTGGGCTGAAGTACTTGAGGAATCAAGGCTAATTATGCATAACTTTTGTCACAAAACATACTGACCAGTAAGGCAAATCGTCTCAGTTACACTGAGAGTATCGGCTGGTGCATGACCAAGTACACTTTGAATCAGTGCATTTACACAGCTATCCTTACGATGGAACCTTAAAAATAGCCTTTTATTGCAGATGAAGGTAGCAAAACTTCTACACTAATCTAATTTCCTTGACTTTAAAACATGAAGTAGCATTTTCTAAATTTCAGTGAATCAAAATACCTATAGTGCTTATTCATATGCTATTGTGTGTCTCGCATAGAGGGTGAAAAATTCACAAAAAAATCACTAAAACAATGACTCTTACCAGAATATTCAAAAGCAGAGTAGCAGTCAGTCAGTTGTTTCAGTTATTCAAAAATGTGTATAATTCCGTAGTTTATACAAAATTTTAGGATAGCCTTTATTTCTTTGTTCATCGAACTTTATTGCTAAGTAGTGATTGGACAGATGGTGTGAGCTACACAGGGTTTTTTGCCACGATATTATATCTGTTCACTGACTTAATGATTGCATATTCCCCAATATAACTAGTCAAATGTGCACACTTGAAAATCACTTTCAAGTAATGCTTTTTCTTACATCAAAATTGCAGGCCATATTATTTAGTCAGCATGCAAAAGTTTGCTAAATATTTTGGACAATAAAACATTCAGATCCCTGTCCAAGGGCTGTAAGTTTAATAGTAGGTGTAGTGAACATATGAGAAGCAGCGAGTAACAGGAGGTAAGCCACTGGAAAAGTTCTTTGGTTGTCTCGTATATATTTTCACTCAACCACATTCTCCAACATTTGCCATGGTCACAGGTCTATCCTGATGCATCACAGATTTAAGGTGAAAGGACGTTACATTTTATCATGAGATAAGTAGTAAAGCCAATAGTAGCAATGGGAATAAGAAAGAGTTGAAATATCTCCATAAACCATTAGTGCACCTGTACAGAGACATGTCAAAAGAAAATGTTTTGATTCAGCTCAAGATGTAATTAAATTATGCAAAATAACCATTTTGATTTGATTTTTTCAATGGAAAAAAAATATCTTCGTAAACTCAAAACTTGCCCACTACTTACTTCAATTTTGCAGAGACTTAGTTTTCTGTTGAGCAGATTGAAAAAAAAAAATCCTGACCAGTCAGGCTTGTAATGGTAAAGTCAGCACTAGATATTAACTCAAGTGTTTGCAGAAAATGAGCTAAAAATGAGCAAAAGATGATTAAATACGGGACTGAATATGCATTGAATTATTTTGGTAAGTTAATACTGCTCTAGCAGCAACTTCAAGAGTAGTAGCTGCTCACCCGTGTTTTTCTTATGCAAGTAAGACTACCATAGGTTTCACCAAGACCTAAATATTTGCAGAACGGTGTCCAACCATAGTTTCCTAGGATGAATATACCTTGTTGGTTAATATTTTCAAATTTTCCAAAGTATGTAACAGAACTGCAAGCAGTATCAGCAGAGTTGACGGCAGTTTTATTTGCTTACCTGTGCCCTATCAGATCTCCATCTGATATCTCCACTCTATGACGAGTACAACCTCATCATAGAAATACATAATGGGGGGGGCTGCATCACTGAACCCGATGACAGGTCTACAAAGGAGGTAATCACTATTCCTTTGGCTGTACCAGGTAAAATGGGCATATGAGAGAGGCTCATTACTGATCTTTCCAGCAGCAGTTTACCCAGTACTGCCCACTTTAAGAAATTCAATAATGTGTGAATCCAATCAAAATGATAGAGAGATACAATACGCTGGCTGACAAAATCATATGGCTCTGGGAGCAGATGCTTTAAGGGAAGGATAACACTTCCTGAAGTGAGATACCAGCAGAGGTGACAATATGTCTTCATTGGCTGGAGTGCCAGAGGATAGACTTGAATTAGCAAAGATCAGAAACGAGGCTCACAACTTCTAGGAAGAAAAGATTTTTACTGTTTGTTAAAAAACATGTTAACAACCAGAATGTGAGTATCCAGTACAGGGGCTTTAACGTGACTGTCTCATTTTCAGTCTGGGTAGCATGTATTCTAGCCCAGCTCACACGTGCTTCAAATTATGGTTTTGTCCATGAGGATCAGCAGGATACATCCTTGTATCACCTTCAAAGTGACCTTAGTTTTTGTGGTTTGAGTATATTAGAGGACTGGTTAACTAGCTCCAAAAAAAGCCATGAACAAAAGAAGAAAGTAAGACAAGTATGGCCATGGCCCAGCCTGCAAATAAAGGAAGAAGTCTCCCATAACAGGACTGCTTAAAAATAAAACCCCTATAACTGTAACCTGACTGTGTAATTTATATGTATTGGGAATCTTTCAGCTGGCCAGAGATGTTATAATTATACTACAGGAATCTGACTATGAATTTGGCATATCAGTTTTGAAAACATGCCCCAGGGTTTCCAAGCTGCCATAATTTTACTTGAGCGGTAATGGAATAAATACAATCTAGATACACGTTGCTGTTCTTCAGCATAACTACTTCTTCAGGCAGATTTACCATAACGCACTCTGAACAGAAAAACTATGGCTCATTTACAAATGTAATTTCAATTGAGGATAGTTTTCCAATCTTCTTTCATTTGAGTCTCAATTGAACTTCTTCTCCTTTTTGATGGCATGATTAGACATTGTGAGAGCTGTTGCAGATTAGTCAAGCACAGAGAGAGTAAATTGGGAAGGATGTTTTATCAGTGCACGTCACAATATATGAAAGCAGATGTGTATGCTCTGAGCTGTTCCCTCAAATTACTGTTATGGAATAATTTAGCCCTTTTGATTCTCACAGATTACTGCTTCCACTGATCATGCTGTCAAAATCAAAGTGAGCACTTCATTCCGCTTTTATTCATGCCAGATCTATTTTGCTTTCATAATGAGCAGATATTACCACTGCACAAAGAGGATAAAGACATTCACAGTGATAGATAGGCGAGAGATTAAATGGGATCTTTATGACTTCTTCAGCCATCAGTTTTGACTGTGCGATAAGACGAGTCGAGTTGGGCACTGATTTGTTCTTTATTGGAGCCAATATTAGCATGAGCTTACCAGTGCACAGTCTGATAAAATCCATTTAAGGTGGAATCTGTATAACAATTCATGAGCTTCGAGAACTTCTCCTATAAAATGCATCTTCAGCAACCTCTGCAAAGGCAAAACAAGCCATTTCAGAATTAGAACCTCTTATCTTCTGGGGCAATAATTAATTTATAATTCAGTGATTTAAGGGATCATGTTAAGATTATCAACACTTGTGGAACCACAGGTTTAAATCCCCACTCTCATAGCACCACTTAGTTTGCCATTGTTCTAAGGGACATTTGGGCAACCCCTTTAAAACCAATCCCTACCTGACCTACCCAAGTTTTAGAAGTTGTGTGGTAAAGTTTCCCCACTTTGCTTGACTACAGGTTTTCCACCTGCCTCACAGTCCTGTTGCACACATGGTCTTTCTCTCACCTCTCCTCCAGCCTGCAGAATGAGCAGTGTTACATGTCTATAGCTTGCAAAGTCCTTTGCTGTAAAAGGTCCCATAGAAATACTGTCAAATAAAGGCCAGATAAAGTGTATTCTAGGCAAATTTGAACAGGGAGGGAGCTTGCAAGCAAACTGGGAACTCCACTGGGAAGCCAATATTTGACAAATAAAGGATGTCATTCTTCCTTTTCTAACATCTCAGATTGGGGTTGGGGGGCACATGTCTTTCTGGCAGCACAAGTCTTGCTGGTTTTCATTCTAGCAGCAGATTACAACAAAGTTATGGAAGGAATGGCACATGAACTACTGTGGATGCTGTGATTGCCATGAAAATGGGAGTACAGGAAATGTATACTTCCATTCTGTAGTTTGAGACTACTGGGACCCAGTCCTGGCCACCTGGGCACACTGCTGGCTTATATTCAGCCGGCTGTAGACCAACACCCCCAGGTCCTTTTCTGTGGGCAGCTTTCCAGCCACTCCTCCCCAAGCCTGTAGCGCTGCATGAGGTTGTTGTGACCCAAGAGCAGGACCCGGCACTTGTCCTTGTTGAACCTCATACCATTGGCCTTGGCCCATTGATCCAGCCTGTTCAGATTCCTCTGTAGAGCCTTCCTACCCTCAAGCAGATCAACACTTCCACCCAACTTGGTGTCATCTGCAAATTTACCGAGGGTGCAGTCAATTCACTTCAGTCAATATCAGAAGCATGTTTCACATCTGTTAAACCAGCACATACAACCTAGCCACAAGGCAGGGAAAGGGTGTTTATCCTTCATTTGCTTTTATTGTGATGAAGTAGCTCAACTGCTTGGACAAAAATATTTTCTTTGTGCATTTTTCAGTGTGCTAAGGAAGCAGTTAGTCAATACACACTTCTGTACGGAAGTAAAAAGACAATGGCCACTCCCTATGATGACCTAGCTGTACATCTAATTTCTTGCATCTGTAATTGTAAGTTACATATATGTAATTAACATTCATATATTAGCTAACATTTTATTTCAAAGTATAAGTCCAACTAACTCAATAGACATCATGGTAGTGAATACAGTCCTATATGATCAAAACAGACAAATTATACCAGGTCAGTGGTTTCTTTGGATCAAGTTATATTGTATTTTTTTTTTCATGCAGTGAAATATTAAGACAGTCTCAATGGAAACCAACATTTGCTGTCTTCTCCAGTTCTCCAAAATGGCTTTGATTCCTGATGCAGTTCTCTGTTGTGATATGATGCAGCAGGGTGTATCTTGACTTAAAAGGGCAACAATTTATCTGTGTATTCAAGGGACTGTTTGCTGTCCACTGTTTTCAAATATCTTTCATGTAGTCTTCACATGAATGTGCAGTAAACAATAAAATTCTTGCCAACATAAAATAGTCTTAACTAGGCAGGTACTACAAAAGCAGTGAAGTAGGATCACTCTGAATGCACTGCCTTTAACATCAAACACCTTCACAGTCACCTGCCAAAATGTCCTTTGTTTATTCAGCACTATTTTTCACATTTTAGAATTAAATATGGAAAATTATGAGTGGATTGTCAGGGAACTTTAACATTTTAGGGGAATTACAGAACTAAGCACAGCCCAAAACCAAGCAGGAATGGAGATCGTGTTTCTATACCCCTTTCAATGAATAAGCCATATCCCAAAATTCCATTAAAAATATTTTCAGATAAATACCATTGGAGGAATCCAAAACTTTTATGGACAACTCAAAAATGCCAAGGCTGAAAAAAGCATAATACAATTCAAAGCTAGATAAATGAAGCATCCAAAAGCAATGATTCACTTTGCAATATAGATCATCTGTATTAACAGACAGATGAATAGAAAATCGACAATAAAACAACACCCACACAAATTTCACACTCAGCCTCAGTTAGAAGAATTGTTGAGCTCTCTCCTCACTGAATGAATTCAAGGAGACCAACAGGTCCTTGCCATTAGCTATCCTATATTTTTTCCTTATTTTAAGCTCTGTCACAAATTTGGTATTTGGATCAAATTTACTACCTATTTTTCACAATTCATAGGTTTTCTGAGAAAAAAAGGCCTGATCTGATCTGTTGTTTTGCTTTAAGACAATAAGAAATCCACAGTTTTGAGATAGCAATTGATGATTTCAATTAAGTCAACATCATTCCTTTGCACAGACAATACAACCCCAAATACACAGGCAGTGCCCTCCACCATATAACACCCCAGATTAAGATTGACAAATGACAACCTCTTCTCATTCTGCCTTGTATTACCAATATCCTGTAGGTAACAGTCATAAACACTTTTCTTGTATTCATCCGTGAAAAGACAACTCCCCTGTGCTCTTAAATGACTGGGGATAGATGACTGTCTCCAACCCAGTCGACAGTGCTGACCAGAGGCAGGGCGGCAGCAAGATACATGTCCTCTCAGACTGTGGTGGCAGCTGCATTACAAGTATATGCCAGCATAGAAGAACCTATCAAGAAAAAAACAACTATCAAATGGGTCACTGCACCTTGCTGTGCACATCTTAATGTCCCTTAGCACATAAAATCCATCTTTTCTTAGGCAATCAGGGAGTGAATTAAAAGAGCTTTCTAAAAGAATCCCATACCGGCGACATCTATGGGAATTAAATTTATACCAGCGAAGAAGTTCTTGCTTAACTTGGCCTTACTTTTACTCATCTGAAAGAATACAAGTAGATCCAAAATATGCAGTTTACCTGTTACTTTAAAAATCCACAGATGGCATAAATGCTTTAACTGCCAGTCCCTCTTAGTGAGAAATCAGGGATGACACCCCACTGCAGTTATAGCAAGAGGCTGGAGGACTGGGGCAAGGTTTTGGTTCTGTTGGGAAAGACATCTGTATGAAAGGATCTGTATCCTAGTGCCTCAAGTTTAATAATATATAATTTCTTCTCTCTTTCTTATTTACTTCCATTTTAATTTCATCAGAGAAACAACTGTCTTTAAAAACCTATAAAATCAGCATCGCCTCTATACACAGAAGTTTTGGTATTAGGATATTATTAACAATGAAATGTCAAACATTATGATTCATAATGCTGGCTTTTCTGTGAAGACGCATGTGGGACACCTGCTGTTCATACCTGCTTTAGGATAGGATTCCTCCCAGACACTCACACACACACACACCTTCTGGCCTCAGCAAACTGTTTGGTATACAAATGGGCTACAGTATAAATATAAGAAGAGACACAAAACTGTGAATTATAACTCTGCGTACAAGTGGGCATCTTTCTTCCAGACAAAGCATTTTGTCATATCTTTTCCTCAGCTTCCCATCCTGTAAAATGAGGGTGATCATAATTATCTCATTGACATGGAGACAAATTAACCAGTCTTCAAGAAAAGCCATAAGAGCTTTGTATGGTTTGTGTTACAGTAGCACAAAATACAAACAGAAAGATGATAAACGAATAATGCAGCAAATGAAGTTAGTGCAATAGGGGTAAGATACCGGGTCCTGGAAATGCAGTTGAGTGTGAAGCCTGGGGAAACTCAGTGAGTATTTGATATGGCAATCAAAAATGTATCTGATATAAAGCATTGCTGCAAAAATGAGCATAGTCATTCACAGTAGGTGTCATTAAATATGATGACAATGTGATTTGTGCCAGTGTTACGGGATTGGCTTATTCTGTGTCTGCTACTGCTCACTGTGTTAATTGACATCAGTAAATCATTTTACAGCTTTGGTATGTAGTGGCTGGGTACTTGGCAAAAGTCCACAAATTTCTAAACCAATGCCCACAGCAAACCTTACCCAACTGGTGCGTCTGGGCATGGGAGACTGTGCTAGCCACCTTTCCGATTTACACTGGGCACAGCAGTGCCACATACCTGGACCATGTTCCGGATGGCCAATGGCAGATCCTCCTGCCCCCAGCGCCAGGAGCCTTCACACAGCTGGCCACAGCATGGGGAGAATCACCTATAGCACAGGCTCATGTCAAAGGCATTGCCATGACCATAGCTGAGAACGTCTGAACTAGAGCTTAATTGGGATGACATTAAGAAACGGCAATGATTTGTGACATGAATGAATTATGGGCTAATGCCATTCTCGGAAGAACATTCTTATCTTTGCCAAAGTTACCTTAAGGTGATAAGGAAACACATTAAGAAGGAACCTAAGCTATTATTCCAGCTAAAAACCAAGGAGCGCAAAATAAAATATCATCACTTTGAAGGATTAGTGGCCATTATTGCAGGTAGGTATGTGCCATATGCTGAATGCTATACCCAGTTGACAGTTTGTCTCCACTAGTCCTAAAAAGAGAGACATTTGTAAACAGACAGGTATCCAAAGGTCAGGGAAACATGGCTTTCATAGACAGTGAACTGTCAACATACCCAAGGGGCTTATAGAAAAGAGGACCATCTGGGATGAGTTATTTGTATGTCGTTTTGCACTCCATAAAGATGAAAGCAGAAGAAATGGGAAAATACATCATTATGAGTTAATATAAACCTTTCTGAAGCTATGAAAGTAGATTCTCATTCAAGTTTAACCCAAAAGAACCATTAATGTCGATAAGCATATGGCAAGATGTAAACCAAAATTGTTGACCTAATATGCTTCATTTACAACAGGTGTAAGATATCCAAAACCTAAAGCATTGGTGAGAAGAATTGGTTTTGTGTTTGTATTCATCAAAGAAATAGCCAAAAGACCAGACCGAGAAAGAGGAGGGGAAGGACATATACCAGCTTCTTAAGTAGCATGGCCCTTAGGAAAGACCTTAAGAAAACTGAGAGTTTGTTGTTCCCCAAGTGTTATCTTAGAGAGATTTGGAATGAGAAGTGACAGCAGCTCTTGTTGCCTGGCTCCTACCCAATTCAGGGACACAAGACAGTACAGCCTTCGTACATAGACTGGAGCAGAGGTTCCCACAGCCCAGTCATTTACTAACTTTACAGGAGCCATCCACAGAGTCTTGGCTGAGTGCCGAGAACAAAAAAAAAGTCGCAGTAAGGGATGCACAGTCAAGGAAGTTCCCTGCCTGGGATGGGCACAGGCGGTGACCAGGAGAAGCAGACACCAACAGGATCACCAAATGGGGAAAGAGATACCTCTGTCTTCCCCCTCTGCCCTGAATTACAGCAAATGTGTTACCAGTGTTTCCTCCGTCACAGTCCCCATGTCCCCAGGGAGTGACAGTGAAGGCTGTGCCACAGAGCAGGTGCAGCCCTTCCCAGGTGCCTTTGGGCAGCAAGACAGCTTAAAAGAAGTCCAAGACCAAGAGATTACGTTTGCACTAAAAACTCTTGTGAAATCGTACAAGCAATCTGCATTTGGGTAAATTTGTGGCCATTTTGCATTTGGCAAATATGGTGTTTGTAATTGCCATGTTGTTGTGCCTCTCACACAAGGCAGAGATGATGGAAAGCACGCAACCACCATGTCCTTCACACCAAACATGCTTCTCCTGTCCATGCTGAGGAGCACGGGAAGACTGCTGTGAACAGCATTGTTTAACCTGCTTTTGAACGACATTCTGGTTATTTAACAACCTCTCCTGTTCCCTGATTTAAGCTACTGTCACAGTTTAAAGTTTTAGCAGAGGAGGAGCAAAGCCATTACAAAAGTAAAACACAAAATGCTTCAGAGAACTAGAAGGTGAAAGGAAGAAAAACAACTGTTCCTGATGTTAAATTCAATGGCAGTAAATCCCCTTCTTTTTTTCCAGTAGTTTTTCCTAGAAATAATTTACAGTCCAAAACGTATCTCATGGCATACAAATCAATCTTTATTGAGCCTGCCTGCTATTAGAGAAGGTCCAGAAGGGGAAAAAATAAACATGGACTATAAATAGTTGCATTGTGACACATTTTTCACTTTGAAGATGTCTGTTGTTTACATGGTTCACAAAGTTTAAAGAAAAGTCCAAGTTGTCCTTCTGATGATGGTCCCTGTTCTGCAGGAAGGCCAACGGACTACCAGGGGGTTTAAGAGGATCTGGCTCTGGAGTTGTGCAGATGTGCTCTGCGTGGTCCTGAAGCTGCAGCAAGCTTAAACCATGCAGTGACGATTAACACCAGCAAACAGTCACCAAAACAAGGCTGTGTTGTTTCACCCCCAGTTCCAGAACAAAAGTAGCTCCCTTTGGTCTCACCAGTGTGTTTTAAACACTTTGATGAAGTTTCCACCTTAAGGATTGTGGGGAGGAAAAAATAGAAAAGCAAATTGCAGAATGTAGACTGAAGTACTTGCGATCCTTGTGACAAATACTAATGTATAAATCAGCAGCCCAATCCAGGCCCGGGCCGCTGATCATGTTCTTTGCTGAAATGTCACCTGTTCCTATCTAACGATTTGCATAATGCAAAGCTTCTCACTCGTAAAATACAGATTAAGAGGGGAAGCAAAGAGTCATTCTCGAACCATGGAGCCATTTCAAAGGAAAAAAAAAAAAAAGCAGTCTTTACTATTAACCCTGTCACAGCCACAGGCTTTATTCCCCTTTTTTCATTTGAAACGATAGCTCCATTTGGAAACTACAATAATCAGTTAGATCCAGTCTCCCTTTTTGTGTTTGTTTGCTTCATTTCTGTTAGACTCTCAAATTCATCATGAACAGAAGTGAAATAATTAAACCACTTAACACTGGAACTTCAGTGAAACATTTAACTGGTCTCATAGTGCCTGTCTGAAATGCATGAACATCTGTCGACAGATTCCTGTCAACTTCAATGGGGTAAAGCTCTAGTAGCCATTTTGAGGAAGATCCTTTATTATTTTTTTTCTCATACTATTTAATTTACCATAAGGTGTGTGTCTTTTGGGGCTATCTCACTACCTAGGAAGAATGGGTCTTTTTTGTTTTTTCTTTTCCTGCAGTGAAGACAACAGCGCTTATGGCCACATAAAGTTCTTTTAAAAGAGCTTTATGCAATGGTAGCTTTATATTGCTTATAAAAAGCATTCAGAGTACAGATGGAGTGACAGACACGAAAATAGGAAGGTATGTTGGACTGAATATTTCAGGATTGAAAATAATTCTAATTGTTAAAGATTAGGATGAGGCTTATCCTTTTCCACATTATCCAAACAAAGGCTGGTCTTATGCAGGGTGCTCCGTTCTCCCCATATGCAGCTGGTCTTGGTCATCACCAGAAACTGCCTGCTGGCATTCCTTGGGCTCAGGCTGGCAACTCCTTTGCTCCAACTGACTGTACTGTTCTGAGGCAGAGTTCAAGTTATTCAAGGGGTGGAGGCTGTTTTCTTGCAAGAACTTCAAACTTGCATGTGTGTGTATAATGCTACAACGGTGGCCACGGTCCTGACTTCAGCATGTGCCACATCTTCTCCCTCGAGCCAGTTGTGTCTGGCAAATTCCCTGTCCAAGCCATTTGGCCTAGGCAAGGCATTTATAATAGTTTAAGAACTCCGTACCTAAAACACAACTTTTTCTGCACACCATTGTGACAAGGTGGGAGATAGGAGCATGTGCTGACGCTGCCACGTTCCTGTGTTTGGTCACCTGCAGAGCAGCAGCGGGGGATTTTCAGAGGAACGGGTTTTTTTCTGGCGTTCCCTACTGGGCTGCCAGCGCCCAAGCCCATTAACCTCCAGGGAATGGTTCAAAGCTTATCTATTTTCTTGTGGTCCTGAACTACAAGTTGCTGAAGTCTCCTTGCTTTCTCTGGCAAGAGAGCGGGCTTAATATGTCATACTGAGCGTGCTGCACCCCGATGCACCATGCAGGCACTTCTGTTTCTTTCAGGAGGCTGCATTTGTTCACTCACCACTGATTAAGCAGTTTCGTGATTTTTTTCCTCAAGATTTTTAAATCCTGGGGAAAATAAATAAGCAAACCTGAGCATAATAAGGTGTGATAATAAACACTAAGGCTGCAGCCATTTCTCATAAGCATACCCATGGGCAGGAGTGGCAAGCACACTACTTACATGATTCGGCCAATTACTTTAGGATAGGGTAGAAAGGTAGGCAGAAAATAGGCAGAAACCTTTGAAATATTAGATATTTTCTGCTTATTTAGAGATTCTTTTCTGATCATACAAATCTGAACAGGAATATGAGTTTGAAAATAATCTGAAGTTTTAAAAGACCCTAGGGAAGAAGAAAGTGTGGCAAAACTCGTAATATTATAAGACTTGCAGAGGTCACATAGGAAAAAAAGCTCTTATGTGATGCTGGAAGATGAGTTTAGACATAAAATTCAACACTGATTTCCATGGGCCTTGTGAAACAGGCTTTCCAGAAAATGTCCTGAGTCCATCTCCTTATGTCTAAGAGACGACCCTTTCCCACAGATGGTTACTCCCCTTCTTACTGCCTGTTTTCACAACACTTGTCAGAAATTTATGTGACCTTACCAGTTCAGTCAAGATTATCCAGAAATTGTGATAAAAAAGGACAAGCAGTGACATACAGAATGGGACTTAATGGAAATGAAGCTAAATATGGAAAATAAGAAGATGCAGCTGATGAGAAGAAACTGGAAAGGGGGCATCAGAGACAAATTTTACATTGCTACACCAGAGAATTTTACATAATCTTAACTATAGATCATGTCATAGGGTGGGAAGTATATTACTGCTTTTTCCCTCCCTGATTTTCTCATTTTAGAATATCCATTCTAAAAAGAGATACTTTCTGAAGTCAAGGGCAAGAATATAGGGCTCAGAGAAAAGTAACTTGGAAGAGAATCTGACTAGGTTCTAAGCACTGATGTCCATGAAGACTGCCAAAGGGACGTTGTTTTGTAATATTTTTAATAAAAATAGGCACAACCACTATATAAACAATAACAAAAGTTACTGGGATCATTTCCCTGTGAACTGTCTGGAATCATGTCTTCTTCCAGGTACTTCTAGCTTTCTGATGTGGCATAGGGAGGTAGAGAGAGGTGAGAATAATGGTAAGGAGGGACAGACTCTCATTACACCTGGACTTTTCCCTCTTGCATCACCACTTCCTTCTCTGTTAGTGATTCTCGATCCTGTTGTCATTTTCACTCTTGAGAATCTGCTGACAGCTTGCCCTATAGTGCATCCTCTTCCTGGAACTCTATGGACTAGATAGTCTAATGGGTCTTTTCCATCTCACAATCTGTGATTTTTGTCTTTATACAGCACTTCATTCCCTGTTTCCCCTTCCATCTCCTTCTGCAAATTGAGACTGGCTGAGGGGAGGCTTAAAAGAGAATGAACTGTCACTTAAACTCTCCACATCACTCAGTCATTCTTATAAACAGGGATCTCATGGCTTCAGCTCTATCAGGAAAGTGAAGCCTCTCAAAATTTCTCAATATTCAAGATGTGCAGAATAAATCACAAAGAGCTGGTTTAACTACAAATACAAAGTAGCATCGCTGCTCAAAGATGCTTGCATCATGCACGCTCACACACACACACACAAGAGCCTTCAGAAGCTTCAGTGTTTCCAAAAAAGCAGCTGCACTGTCCAACATCTTTCCATAAAAGCTGGGGGAATTTTTACATGAGTGTTTGTACTGCATAAAGAAAACTATAGGATTCTGTAGCCTGATCTGCAGTTGGCATAAGGCTCTATATACCAGTGCCTTCTCTGGAGACAGGCTAAATTACGAAATCTAAATTCTGTCTTAATTTGCACTGTACTTTTAGGATTGTGGACTGCCTTTAACACTGACAGAATTCATTCCCGAGATCCATCCTGATGCACTTTTTAATGCAGAGTTTGTTATGCTGACTCTATTCCTTCCACAGCTGAAACTGAGCTAACTATAGCCACACTTAATTAAGAGAGGCCTCTTTAACTGACATCCCTTAGCTTCTTATAGAGGCTACCACTTATCTATGTCCAGCGTCGACAAAGCATGGCAATGTCTGCAGTACACCTGGACAGGCACCATGCTGTTAGCTGTGTTGCTGACTCACTGATACGGTTCTGGTCTCAGAGAATCAATGGCAGAACAGCAGTGAATATTCACTTCTGGTGAGTATTGCAAGGACCCAAAGCAGCAAAACACTTAAATGCAGGTTTAAGCCACAAAGCTAATTGCTGAATTGGGAGCAGAGCTGAGCACTGCTGTCTCTATGAGATATTTTTTCTAATATAAGAAGTAGACTTTTATATTTCTGCAGCATTATGCAATATATTCCCTCCTGTTTGTACTCTGCTAATATTTCTAATCCTTTCCTAGCATTGTCATTGCTCAGACTCTTTCATCTTATTTTATAGTGATATCTAGGATTATCATTCTCTACTTACATTTATTCAAGTTAAACATTCTTTTGCATGAGCCATCTATACAAAATAATAATAATAAACTTATTAGTGATTGTTGTGCTTGAGCCCACGCAAAAGGTGAGCTGCTATTCTCTATTGAGAATTCCATTAATCTTCAGAAAAAAAGATGGCAAAACAGACATGGACGGAGAATAAAATGGGTTGCAGGTTCAATGGGTATTATCTGAAATATTTAATAACTGTAGTATCACAACTCTTTGGTTATAATTCTGTCCAAAAGAATAGATGCGATATGATCATTCTCTCTCTCTTTCTTTTTCTTTTTGGACAACAACTGATCAAGAAAAGTGAGTGATTTTCCCCTCCAGTTCTTTCCCTCTGCTTCTGTCTCTTGAGAACAATTCCTTTGCTGATTCTTGCAGCTGAGATTATGGTTCCATTTCTAATCAGTTACAGGATGCATTTGTCTGTCTTGAAGTGGGCCAATGTGCAAGATAAATAATATTATTTACTTTCTGCGCTCAGTTACAGTAAAGAATTTAAGTTTGCATAAACATCATGTGCTGATCAGGTTCTTTCTTATAAACATCTCAAAGGTAAGTATGCTTATTATTTCATGGAAACTGTGGGATTTTCCCTGCAGATACTTCTTATATTTTCTAGGATATGAAAATCTGCATTAAACAATATCCTGAGGTATAGAACTGCACAGACCTGAAAGGCAGAGAATGTTAGACAAAATGCCCTAAATGAGGTTTAAAACATCTGATATTAAAAGCAGCACATTGCATTCACTTTCATATAGCGAATCTTAAAATTTACCAGAGGTAAAAAGGTTCTAAGGTCAAATCCACTGTGTTTTTACCAAAAACTACTAAGGAAAAACACAAAGGGAAGCAGAAGAAAATATTTTTTTGTCCTTGCTTTTTCCCTTGAATGGAGGCAATCTGCTGGAATTTGCATTTTACACTCCGGGCCCAGTACCCTCCCTCCTGCCTGAAGCACTCACCCCTGCTGTAGAAGTCAATGGGCGTTCAGTGTTCCTTGCTGAGGCAGAATCGATTCGCTTGTGTTTCAGAGGCTTATAACTCAGCTCTTTGCAGTGCAAATAAATTGACAACTTTTCCAAACTATGAAGAACCTGCTTTCTCCTTGTCATCTTAGATAATACACTATATGTATGTGATATATGCATATTATAGAATGGAATGGAATGGAATGGAATGGAATGGAATGGAATGGAATAGAATAGAATAGAATAGAATAGAATAGAATAGAATAGAATAGAATAGAATAGAATAGAATAGAATAGAATATTTCTGTTGGAAGGGACCTACAATTATCATCTAGTCCAACTGCCTATTATCAGCATCTTACCTGTTAAAAGCAAGATAAAAATCCCAAAGCATAGAAAAAAAAGTGAAAAAACTGAAGGTTTTATGTCTGTACAGATAATACCAGGGGAAGTAATGTCTATGATACTCTGATCTCCGATGCCCCTTTCTTACTAGCCCAGCAGTCATCCAGTCCCTGGTTTGGTGTGAATTACCTGAGACAGCAAGCTGTTGGCAGATCTGTTTTCAAGCAGCAATACTTCCAAAAGAGTACGTATTATCTGTGGTACAGTTCATACGTACAAAAACAGAGCAGTTACTTTTTCATTGTAGATGTTTGGTTAGGATAGCTGAAAGGAGGGAAGGAAGAATCTCTTCTTTAATATATTTAGAGCCACCTTGTGGTCCCTCTTTGGATATGTCCTTCACCCTCTTCTCCTGGGAGCTGACAGAGGCTTGATGCCTCTCAGGCACCCATGTGCTGAGGGCTGCTCCCATCACACCAGGCACTGTCATCCCCCTGTGGCCCACCACCACCAACACAGAGACCTGAGGGAACTTGCCATATACTTTGTTTATAAGCTTTTTTTTTTGGATTGAGGCAACCTAGTTATTTGTTTAGGTTCCTGCTTCATAACGTGGTTTCCCAGACAATATTTTAAAAATATTTAATAGGATTAATTTAAATAAGATTAAAACAATAATTAGAGAGCGTGAAGGTAGACTGCTCTTTCAGCCTTTCCGTCCATTTTCAGAAAGCTGGAACCTGGTGATGTTTTTGGTATTTTTCCAAACCAAATGAGAGACTCATCCATCTGTACCACAGGACAATGGTGGTACAAATTTCCTACAGTATACCTCTGTCCTCGTTGTGGTGGGGATAGGGTTAATTTCCCCAAGGATCCGGCCCAGAACACAGGTATTCCATACCATGGCATGCCCAGGCTCTAGGGGGAGCTGGCCAGGGCAAGGGGCAGGAAGTCCCCACTTGGAGCCAGCTGGGGCTGCCTGGGCCCGGTGGTTGAGCAGTGGCACTGTAATTGTGTTTGCACATTCCTCTATTGGTGGTGGTGGTGTTGTCTTCCTCCTTCCTTTACTGTTCTGTTAAACTGCCTTTATCTCAACCCACGAGTTTTGCCTTTTTTATTCCAATCCTCCTCACTGCTGGGGGGGCGGAGGTTGAGCGAGTGGCTGTGTGGTTCTTTGTTGCCAGGCTAAACCACGACAGTCCTTTCTGGCACCCAGTGTGGGGCTGTGTTTCCACCCCTGGGGCAGTCGGTTCCAGGTGTACTGGATGCCCCTCCAAGTGAATGCAAACTGTGGCCTGCACTCTGCTGCCAAAGGGATTGAGAAGAATGCATTGGCAATATCAATTGTTGCATACCACTTGGCTGCCTTCGACTCCAGCTCATATTGAAGTTCTAGCATGTCAGGCACAGCAGCGCTCAGTGGTGGCGTGACTTCATTCAGACCACGATAGTCCACTGTTAGCCTCCACTCTCCATTAGATATTCACACTGGCCATGTGGGACTATTAAAGGGGGAGGAGGTCTTGCTGATTGCTCCTTGAATCTCTAGTTGACGAATCACCTTATGGACGGGAATCAGAGGGCCGTGGTTAGTATGATATTGCCACCGATGCACCATTGTAGTAGCGATTGGCACCTGTTGTTCTTCAGCCCCCAACAACCCTACAACAGAAGGGTCCTCCAGGAGACCAGGCAAGGTAGACAGCTGTTTAATTTCCACTGTCTCCGAGGCAGCTATGCCAAAAGCCCACTGGTACCCTTTGGGGTCTTTGAAATACCCTCTCCTGAGGTAATCTATTCCAAGGATGCATGGATCCTCTGGGCTAGTCACAATGGGATGCTTTTGCTACTCATTCCCAGTTAGGCTAACTTCATCTTCCAATCCTGTCAACTATTGGGATCCCCCTGGCACTCCAGAAATACAAATGGGTTCTGTCCCTCTATAGCATGATGGTATTAGGTTACACTGTGCACCAGTTTCCACTAGAGCCTTATACTCCTGTAGATTTGATGTGCCAGGCCATCAAATCCACACAGTCCAATAATGGGGGTTGAGCGAGCAACCACATGGTTCTTTGTTGTTGGCTGAGGCTAAACCATAACATCTCAAATATTGGTTTACAATGGAGACAGCAATGAATGGATTTCTGACTTGCACAATAGTTCTGGTTAAAAAAAAATTAAAAATCATAATACTACCTTCTTACAAATCTCCTTTTGCAAATATTCAAAGCAACACATGGTGGCACTGACTTGGCTCAGTAAAAGCTTTTTATGGGGTAACTGTCATATAAAGTCAGAAGATTATTAATATTTTTAAAACTAAACAAGTGTTTTGTTCAGTTGAGGTCCAAGGTTTTTGCTGAGATTTTATTTCTGTTGATGTAGGACAGGCAACAGTGGAAGTCAGGCAGGGCAAGATGCATCTGGAGGAATGAAGCTGTCTACACCTTTTAAGTCAATAACAAAATCATCCATCTGCTCCTGTTATAGCCCTAGGAGGGCAATGGACAAATCTGTGGCACATTCATAGGTGACTAAAGCAGGTTTGATAAGCCATGCCCTGAAAGGGCTTCTCCAAGAGCTTTGCAGGTGAGCCATCCCCAGTGCAAATATCTAGATGGCAAATTCCAACACAAGGTAAAGTTACTGCTACCCATGCTTTCCGTAGATGTTTCCTCATCTCTGACAGCATCGGTAACTTTGGTTTGCTTGTGCATAAATTTGAACTACTATACCTAAGAGTGTGTTTAAAGCAAATTTAAACAAAGGGTGGAAAATATGGATGTTCTTAAATCAACCTAAAACATCTCACATCTCCTTCACTCTTTAAGGTGCAGGGTTTGTACCATTATAATTTTTAGCTCTGTGCAAGATTAAATTTTCCCTCAATTAGCACCTCTGTCAAAGCCTCCTGAAGTTAATGAGGGTCTTTTCACAGACTTCATTACATTTTGGATCCGTTCAAATCCTTCAGTTCATGACCTGTAACGATTCCAGTAGGCTCCAGTGGAGCAGCACACTGAGCACCACCACCCATACACAAATGCACACGTTCACCTCCCAGTGCATTCCCTGAGCTACTATTTGCTGTTTTCTTAAAATGTGGTAAATTTGCCACTCCAGCCACAGTGAAGGAAGTGAAGAGGCTGGAAGTAAGTTGGCACCAAATTGCTTTTTTTCCTCCCGTTCAAAGGGAATTCCCACCAGTGTCTTAAGAAGCAAGACATTTATTTTATTTGTATTTGAAAAAAGAGCAGGGGGGATGGTGGAGACATGTTTTTCCTCCTTGGGATAAAAGGACGCTTTGGATGTACCTCATGAATTTGTTGATTAGACCTTTTTCTGTCCCTGGATGTCTCTATCCAAGGAGCACTGCAAGGGTACTTGTACGCTCAGGCAGCACCCCCAGGTTGGAGCTCTACTCCAGTTCTCCCAACCTTGGGGCTGCCCATACCACTGCTCTCAGCCTAGGACCTGCCATAGGCAGATGCCCAACTCATCTCTGCTCAATTTCCATCTGTCATGCAGACAGCACAACATGGGCAGAAAAAGGGCGATTTTTTGCCCTAATCACCTGTAGGAGCCAGGACGTGACCTCTGGAACAGATAATGGAGAATACTTATAGAAAAGAAATGTCTAAGTATGTCTTAAGAGGGTATGATAGGACTACCCATCCCACAGGTCAGACAGAACACCTACCAGAGAGGAAAAATCTCGCTCTGAGCTCAGACACAGCCAAGTTACTGTGTTACATCAGCAGACTTACAGCAGGTTTGGAGGCTCTCCTCCAAAATGCAACCTGTACTGCTGATGTGTAGGAATGGGACAGCACATCTGAGCAGTCAGCACTGGAGATGGAAGAGGAAGGAGCAGATAGGGCTTTGTATACTACAGAAAGAAAACGGGGAAGAAGGAGTAAGAAAGAGGAGAACAGCTTGGTCCATGCAAGGAGACTGAGCAAGCTGCAGTGGGCAGAGTTAGCGTGGAGATGTGGAAAAGAAGAGAGGAGAAGAGAAGGACTGATCCAGACAAGTTGGGAAGACGCAACCCAGTTGGCCCCTGCGCTGGTCTGGAGGGAAGGGGAAAGCAAGGAGAAGGAGGAGAAGCTTTGCCCCCCGGGCTGGGGGAGCGGGAAGGCGCCGGAGGGAGGTGGTTAATAGACTGCACTTGGCTGCCTCACCAGGAATGGCAGTGACACCTGACTGGGAACTTGGGGAAAGAGTTGGAGGCTTATTAAAGCAGCCGGACCCTGGCTGAACCCCACGACTACACGCTAGGATTGCTGTGTGCCCCTTGATAACTCACAGCTGCTGATAAAGTCCACTGGTAATGGCTTTTTGCTAATGAGAAAAGTGCCGCTGATTATGACAAATAGCCTTGGACCAACAGGCTAAGCTGCTACATAGGCTCCCAATTGTCAGTCTGGGTGATTTTTGCATTTCATTATTTCTTTCCTGACGTCCTGGCTCCTTCTATCCTTAACGTACTCCCAGAGCCGTGTGTCACAATTTTAATAACACTTCTTTATCTCAATTTTTCCCCCCTCTCTCCATGGGAGCTGGAAACAAAAGGCTGTTACAGAAATAATGTTTAACCTCGCTTGTGTGCTGCAGCCAAAGAAACCCCACAGCTATTGTTCAAGAATTAAAAAGGCATAAATAGGGCACACAGAGCCCACTCAACCCTTAAAGGCAGACTTTTAAAAATACCTATTATTACTATTATTTAGACCCCTTTCATGTACAGCTTCAGGGCCCACCGTGTTCCCTTTCTCTTATCCTGTGACAAAAGTATAGCACATAGCCAAGCACCAAGAATGAAACCTTGGTGGACAGTGACACTCTCTCCTTGTTTTGAATGCCTTCTAATAATAGCAATATTATTTTAAAGAGAAGAATTGCCGGGGAGGGGGGGCAGGGGGGAGCCATCAAGGGTTCAGAATAAACCTGCTATCTTCTTTGCAATTGGTTACAAATCAACCTCTGTCACTAAAAAAATGAGAACTGAAGACTATCGGGTTGGTACAGCAGAACCAAGGCCAATGCGTGCCCTAAGAATAGTGTAAAAATTAGGCTTTTCTGCCCTTAAGTTCACAAAACAGCAGCAAACAACTGAAGCTCACTGAGTTCTCCCCTGCTGTCATGTCGCTAGGATTTCCTAAAGAAGATCTCTGCTTTTGAGGTTATATTGCTGCCTGTGGTCCTTACCTTGCAAAATGGCCTGATCCCACTGCAGGTTCCTTGTGTGTCACCCTTGTGCTGCTGGCTGTGCTGCCCATCCATGCTGCCCACGTCCTGGTGTCCTGCAAGAGGCAGAAGAGGTGAACCATAGCCCACAGAAGCATCTTTCAGTGGTAATGGGGAAAGTAGGGGCACATGAGTCGTGTTGGAGGCAGCACTTGAGCAATTGCATTTTCAGACCCCAATAGCCTTGTAAATGCAAACCCAAGGATATACAGAAATGTTCCTGAGAGCAGAATTAAAGACCTGTGGCAGACAAGGTGGGGGCACAGGAGCTCTCCCCAATCCCATTAGCTAGTGAGGCAGCAGGAGATTTTAAAAGACTGAATGATCAGGGGAGTCTGCAAAAGAATCAGGAGCTAAATCAGGGTTTAGAGCACGGGATTTAACTGTACAACTGTTCTTCATGTCTATCACTTGCATTTCTCTTTGTCTGCGATTTTATAAATTGCAGCACTAAAATAACATTTGCTTTACAAGTGTTATAGCTACATTACATTGACGACATTAAAATCATCCAATTTGGAAAAGAAAATTGAGCTTAAGCCTCTCTTAGTTCCCCTATGATATATAACATGTAACGAAAAGATTCCCGCTTTGTTTTTTAAGCGTCTTGAGAAATTTGGGGCTTTCTAAGATTTGCCATCCCAAACTGAAGGTGAGGAGAGATGAATTCTCAGTTAGGTTCTCCCTTCACTATTATTTCTTTAAGCTTTTCTTGGAGAACTTACAAATCATGAAAGATGTTAAAAATACAGAAGTTCTAGGATCTGCTTGGAGTTTGTTTACTTGCAATCTTCTTTGTCAACATCCTGTTTTTATAGTTGTCTACAAAGTCTAACTTGAAAAAGCCCATACAAAACAGATTAAATTCTTGTACCAAAGACTTAAAAAATAATCTTATTTTCTAGAAAATGCTTTCTAACTTTACAACAGAGCTCACTCTCTCATACTGTACAGCTTGATTATTTGAACGTGATTATTATTAAAAAGTTTGCAAACTAGTTTTATTTGCTTTACCACAAGAGGAGGATTAATTGCGGTATTAAATTTATTCATGAGAGAAAAGTTTACTGGATAAAAATAGCACACTCAGTTCACATAAGTAGTGTCAACTGTGAGCACTGGTGCAAGATCAGAGCCAGAAAATTTATGCACAATCAATTACAAAATCACTCGCAGAGCAACAGCCAGATAATAATCGCTCCCTTTGAGAAGGAAACCTTCATGAAAGCCCGCTGTCCCTTCAAGACCCCCTTTGGTTTGCTCTTGCTGATAACCTGCTGAAAGTCATCTCTCACCCTGGGTTCTCTAAAGCAAAGCTTGAGGAATATTTATCAGTCAGGCCATTTCTGGGATGGCATTCCTGACACTCACACACTTCTCCGGTTTTGAGTTTTACTGGATAATATTCCACCAAAACTGAAGTTTTCATGCCTTAAAAATAAAAGTAGCAGCCGTGCTCTGACACCTAAGTGCAATCTTCTCCCTCGCATAGTGCCACTTACCTGAAGTCCCTTTACATTGAATCTAAAGGGCCTATATTAAAAAAATCCCTGCTGCTCCCCCTCAGCCAACCTCCAGCCTGCCATTCTCCCTCTAAAATGTGGCTTTCCTTCATCCCTTACAAACTCCTGGAAAATGCCTAGAAGAGCACAGATGCCACTGTAAGAGCAATAAATACAGCCACAACAGAGGTCACACTTACAAAGTGTCTGACAGCTAAAGAGATTTTAACATTTCAGTCAACATCTGGATCATGAGCCAAATTTTGCTACTGTTATCCCAGAAAGTTTCAGTTGTGTCTGAGAACCAGTGAAATTTCACCAGCAGCTAGAAATTTTGTAGCACGCTAACTTGAACACATCTAATCTTAACAGCAAGACAGATAAATGTTCCCAGTATTCATTAATTAAACAAGCAGGAATTAAAGCCTGTTATTTTTTCAGATTTTCCTGCTTTTTAACAGTGTTTTTTAGAAATTCTATTTTTTTACACTCCATTTATTTGTGGAGTTTTTCTCAGCTTGATAGATTTTTTGTGTTTGGTAAAGTATTTATTCTTTCCTGTCCAGAGAAAGCACTTCCCAAAATTCATGTTTGGCTACTATAAATGTGAGGGCATTGTTTTAAGGAAATATTTATATGTTTAGGTCTATTGACCATTTATACCATTATTTAAAGGGGTCACAGAAAAGGGCAGTGGTTATTAAAACAGAGAGCGAGCAAAAGCAGGAGAGAGACAGAGGGAGCGAAAGGTAAGAAACTCATAATGGGATTTTTCATGTGGAACGATCATTTTATCTAATACGTCTGAAAATGTAATCCATTACTACTAATTACCATGCTGGCATTGAAATACAGGATCACACTTCCTCCAGATCCAGATAGGGGCCCAAATATCTCCGCTCATTGTTCTTCCCATCCCACCTCGCCTCCCTCCCTTTCTGCTTCTCCAAGAAGAAATTCAGCCCTTCGGACATTAGTGAAGAAGGGCCCGAGGTCTCCCTATCGTCCTAAAGCAGAAGCTAAACAATATTAGCCAATCATTTTTGATAGATGAAGCATGGAAATTAGTTCCAGAGTTTAACTGATAACTGAAACCACACAGTTACATTCCATTATGGCAGCCTTAATTGATGAGCTCATTAAGCCCATTATTAGAGAAATTGATTTCAAATAGGCACTTAAAACTGGCTGGCAAAAGAAAAAGGTGAAGAGATACCGTACAATGTGAAGAAAGTAACTAAAATACATAATGAAGCAAGTAATTTTATAGGTTTGTTTAATGAAAGCCTCAAGAGCATATTAGTTGCTGTGTGGATTTTAAACACTCATTTTATGTACTAATAAAGCTCACGTCCATTATGGGAGTTCTGAATGCCTCCAATCTTTAATGCAGCTCTGCTACTAATTAATTAATTAACCCCAGCCGAAGCAATCAATTAGTCATGCAGAATCGACACTTTAAAGGTCTGCCAGGTAGCACAGGGTACCAGCACAGAACAGTGGAAGTGAAGTTTCTCGTTTAATTATTTTTATTTTTCTTTCAGCATAACCAGAACAAATAAACAGGACTAAAACTTAAAAGCTGTGTTAGCAGCATAGTGAAAATGAGTGATTAACACTCTGACCTTAGATTTTTTTCAGAGGATAAAGCAGGGGAACAGTACTGGGAATTTTAGAGGTGGGTTTGGATTGGAGATGCACAATCTGGCCAGTTAATTTTTGATATGTTCATCTCAAGCAGCTGCTGCTGCTCAGATTAAATGTAGACTGCTGCAAGTTTCTGGGCAGCTGCATGGGAGTCCATTTTCACACCTGGGGTCTGAGAAAGTAAGCACATACAATAAAGTTAGTAATAATAAATCCTCCAGAAGCGAATCTTCAATTTCTGGTACATATTTGGGAAAATAAAAGCAGAAAAACAAGCCCCTTGGTATTAACCCCTCTTGTGTCTTTTGATTTCCTCCTTTTACCTTCTCTTGAATGCTAAAATGTAGAGCCTTTGTCCAAAGGGCACTATATAAATGGCCTTTCATTAAACAAAGCTCATCAGCCATGACCGATTAACCTCAATTGTAAAGTGAGATTGCTGTCTATCATGAGCTTAAGCGTGGATAAGCTGCTTTGCTGGAAGACTGAACTGAGGATCTTTCCACTGGGATGAATTTGGAGGAAAAGCTCAGGAGATTTCAGTGAGGAGAGTTAAAAAATGGAGCAAGTCAGATTGTATTTCTTCTTTGAAGGATCTATTATTGCTATTATTATGGTTGTTGTTATTAGCAGTAGTATTAATCTTCTTTTTAAACAGTGGAGTTTGGTCACCTTGCTGGTATGGTGCTGAGGACTCTTGGCAGAAGGTCTCTTGGTGATGTTGGAGTCAGTAGAACAGACTGAGTGAAGTTCATTCCTGATAAAGGCAGGGACATAGAATTTTTGCTTTGGTCTTGGGACCACATTTACTTATTATTTTCAAGTCAGCCCCAAAAGGGGTCTGCTAAAAGACCGAGAAGATGACTTAGAGTGTCCATGTCCAACACTGCAATCTATCTTCTCGCCTCATGTTTTACAGCTACTTAACCCTAATAACTTGTGGGATCAGCAGACATCTGAACTTCTAATTTAGGCATATGCCTTGTCTTCAGTGGCATTTGGAGACTGGGTAAAAAAGCACCTGCAATACTGAATCTCTGCTTATTCTTGGCACTTCTTATTCAGCATGGATCCTTCTGAGATTGTGTTTTAAGGTGCCCATGCTCTCCCTATGGCCTAATCAAGGAACTTACAAGCCCTGTCCAAGAGTCAGACTATGCACCAAGAACTGGACACCTAAACTGTTAGACAACATCCAAGCATAGGTACACAAGTCCTTTATTGGCTCTTGGATTTCATTCACAGACTTGGCCCCTTTGGTAAAAATTTGCTGCTGACACAAAGCTGGGAAAACTATTCATATGGAGAAAGTCTGGAATATGATACAGAGACCTGCCTGAAACAGTCCAAAATGCAATGTTGTCACCAAGAATTTCTGCTACAAAGAGGAAGATCCTCAGATGGAATCAAGGCAGGAGGAAAAAGACCTGGAGGAAATTTCGACACAGCAGGACTGACAGTGCAAGTGCCCATGCCAGCTCTTATGATTTGCTAATCAAAACAAATATGATTTTAGACTGCATCAGACAACATATTTTTAAGCAGAACTAAGGAATGAACCTGGATGTATGGACCCAGCACCAGACTTTAAGTTAAAAAAGGAATATAGGTCCTAAGACCACATCCAGGAAAGATGAGTTCACACTGAACTGAGGCAGAGAAAAGTTATGAAGCTATCTTGAGAAATGGAGGCCTTTCTTTTTAAGAGAGCTTTGCTTGCTTAGCCTAGCAAAATGAAGGCTGATATGTGATATAGTTCTCCCTATAAATATATCAAAGGAGCATCTTCTCCAGCAGGTGGAAAATCTATTTAACTAAAGCGTAAAGTTGGCACAACGGCAAATGCATATGAATAAATAATATTCAAATAATAAAATTCAAATTCGCCATAAATAAATTTAAACTGAAAATTAGAAGAAATTTACCATCAGAGGTGTGAGATTTGGGAATAGTCCTCAAGTGGGAGAAGTCAGAGAAGGGAATCTAAAGGATTTCAGAAGGAGCATTTATTTATGATAGTTTATGATAAAGACTATATGACCTGGTTGACTTTGATATGCCTCAGAGAGAATCCCCTTTCATTGCCTTTGGAGGCTAAGCTTGCTGCACGCAGCATGCAGGTGGAGTTTTTGACATTGCTATGTGCATGTGTAGACATTGAAAACCATGAGCCAAAGGGACATGCTTCAGTTGCTTAAAGCATTATCAGACATTTGTGTGACTGCAGTCAGAAGTGCTGCCTTCTTTTTTGTCCCTGCTGGCCTTAGGTCTTCTCCAGTCCAGCTCAGTGTATAATCAGTGCCATTCCCTTTCTGCATTTATAACAATGATAGATCACTACAAAGATCTTTCACTGTATGAGGAAGGCAAGACGTTGTCCCACCTCCTCTCCTGAATGACAGAAGGGCTAGGACATGTAACATTTATATTGCTGATAAGCAATGCAAGGAGTACAGCTGACATCAAACATGGATACACTTACGACCAATTCACAGTCGCACATATTCATCAGGGAAAGAAAAGATTTCAGGTACTGTGCAGCTTCCATCCCAAGATTGGCTGGACAAAGTTGGGTATGGCACATAGGATGGTATAGTCTGTGGTCATAAAAACTCTTGCCATTTGAGTGACAGCAGAGATCTGGTTACTGCAATGACATGATCAAATTGATAAACTCACAAGCTTAAACACGTTCAATTCTGTGGAAGGCTGGAGGATTCAAATGTCAAAACCACACAGGTTAATGATCTCTTAGTACTTACAAAAAAGGCAGTATTAGCTGAAAACTTCACAAATCAGCCACATGCCAACAGGAGAGCTTTCAAAGCTTCAAAGCAGGACCAGGACGTCCTTCTAACACTACCCCAAAGCAGACTCCAATATGTTAGCAGCCTAAGAAAATATATTCTAGATGTGCAGAACCCCAAAGCAAAATGCAAATTCAAGGTATCAGCAGTGAAGCAGTTCTCACCTAATTAGGACTGTGCAGAATAGAGGCATGTTCCCCACGCAACACCTGCACTGACTTTACCCTGTACTACTGCAAAACTGGAGCTGTGCTACATTTTCCAGCTTTGTTTCCCAGAACTCCAAGTAAAAATATCATCACTTTACCCCTTCATCTCATTTTACTTTTGACAAAGTAATTATTTTTACTTAGGAGCAATCAATTTTCCACAATGTTGGCACAAACACTACTGTTTTGCTAGGACTGAGCTTTTTTTAACCTAGAAATTCTGAATATGTCCGAACACTAAGAAAATAATATGTTTAAAATTTAGACATGTTAAGACCAGAATGAACATAAAGTAGCACATTACAGAGGGGATAATGAAGGGCAAGTGAGTATTACAGCCGTAAGGACATTGCTAGAATAAATGTGGTCCGCAATGGTTCACTTTGCACTGAAATAATGTAGGAGCACTCGCATTGCAAGTGAAAACTTTTTGGAGCAGAGGGAGAACTGATCAGCTGATGGATGATAAGTCTGATATCACTACAACAGAAATTAGCATGTGCCTATGTCCTAGGATTAAATGAATCTAACTATTAGTGCAAGTCTTGATGGCACTAAGGGAGAAACAGAAGAGTAATTGAAGGCTGTAAATAGAATTTAAAAAAAAAGAGACAACTGAATATAAAAGCACAGATTACAAACAAAAAGAAGGCATAATGCCAAGCATAGGACAAACAACACCAAATCTTATCAGGGACTGATTAGTGCCTGATTTATTCAAATCCTTCATCTGTGAGAAACCACTAGGGATATGAATCCAAGCAGATTAGAATCAGTTGAAATATTAGCTTGAATACAACACCATAAAACCGCTAAACATCAATCTGGTAAACAGGCTTTATATACAAGGGCTGATTGCGAGCTGCCTGTTCCTACAGTGCAAAGAATGAAGCCTAAGACAATCATGTTTCTGATTTCACGCAAGTTTTAGGCTTGTGTAATTCCAATGGCTGATCCAGAGTAAACAGACAGAATAATTGCTGTTGGAAAAAGAAGAGAAAATGGCATGTCCTCTGTTAAAATTTTCTTTTTTCATCTTCTCCTTTATCTCCTTCATCTTCTCATTTACTATCAGATATTTGATAGTAGTTTTGGAAGATTTCCTTCATCAGCTGAATTCAAAGTGCAAATGGATCCAATCTCTGTTTGCTCTTTAAGATACCACAGGACTGCATCCAGTGTTGACCACTGTCTCATCAACAGAGCTCTCCATCCTGAGATGTTTGCCCATGCTCTTTGTTGTGAACTTCTTCAGCCCATGGAGGAACATGCTTCAACACATGGCATAGCTAATCACCATTTATTTACATAATTCAGTCCAAGATAAACAGAAAAAATCTCAGTTCTGAGTCAGCTAAGCCCCATTCTGGCCCAGGAGAAACTGCTTATGTATATCCAAGAAGCACACACATACCACATCCCTCAGAGAGGCTGGGGACCTAATCCCTGCATCAGCCGTGCTTACTACTGTTCAGCTGTAGCTTTCTCCTCCCTCTCCAGGTAGAATCACTTTATTCTCTGGCTTGGTACCAAATTGTGATTTCTGGTGTATTAATCATTAATCACCACTGAATTTCTGGCTGAGGTTCAGGATAGGCAGTTTTTTTCCTCTGGGAAACAAGGCTCTGTCTAGTGTCCTGGGACCACCCAGCTTCTTGCAAGAAAAGTTTCTTTAGAACAGGAGTATTTCAGATAAAATTGTAGATTAAACACTAGGAATGATGTTAAACTTTATGTTTGCTTACTTTGCCCAGCTGTGGTAGGCTTTGCGATACAGCTTCTCTGTCTTTGTGTCATCTTGTACCCTCACATGCCTTTCAATGGGTATTTGGACTAGATGGTTGTTGTAGGTTCCTTTCAACTGAACTAGTTTCTAGTCTAGTCTAGTCTAGTCTAGTCTAATTTCCTTGAGTCCCTGCTTTGCCCACAAAAATTAGGAAACTAGGCTACTATGAAAGACTTGAGTCAATAGGGCTCAAACCAGAGGATGGCCAAAACTAACTGACCTGCTTCGTCACCACCAAAACAGTCTGACCTGGCAAGCCATGTACCACTTATCTATTCACCACAAGAAATAAAACCCATACACCAATATAAACTCATGTCCCTCTGTTGACCTCTATCACCCTTGCCATTATTACATACTTGCACGTGGCCACACCTGAGGTTTTGCTGTCACCTGTCAGCACTGTATCTGTCACCCAGGACATGTTCTAGGGCACAGAGATGAGACTGACAGTGAGAGACATTTCCTTAGGACAGGGACCATCTCCAGGTCCATGTTTGTAGCTCTCCCTAGACTGTGGCCTCATTTTTGGTACAACGTTTAAGACACTCCTACAAACAAAATGCAGGGCTAAAGTAAGATCGGAGGGGAAAAAAAACCTCTTTCTTGCCACCCTACTGATAACATTATAAATAATATTAGTGACCAGCAGTGTGACTGGGGGTTTTCTAGGAAGGTGTGATCCATGTCCTGAAGGGTTCAGGTCCAGCAGGGCAGCTGCTAGGAGCAGAGCTGCAAGGTTTCTGCTATGGAGCCCTTTCCCTCCAAAGCTGCTGAGAGTAATTCCTCAGCATGAAGAGTAATAAACCAGTCCTGTCTATGCTCTGTGAAAAATATGAACCCAGACACTCTTGGTTCGAATTTCTGTTGCCCAATAGCTGAGTATGTCCCCAAGCTTACAGCTGCATGTAATAGAAACGCAAAGCAGGGAGTTCGTAAGCTTAATAACCACTTGACTTTCACAAATACTTTCTGCTACAAGATGCTGAACAATTCAAAAATGTTCCAGTATTTATATTGCATCCCAGATTAAATAACTGTTGTCATTTTCTGCCTTCATTGTTTTAATAGTCAATTCAATTGAAAATAGGCCCATTAAAAGTATTCATTTGTAAAATATTGCACTATAGCTATTTTTTTTTATTTAGCAGTTCTGAAAACACCTACCAAGTGATTGCCATTTAAAACCCACTTAAAGGCCAATTTACACAACATTTGTGCTTGTGTAAATAAGGTTTGCTGTTATGCTAATGTACAATTGCACCACTTGTGCTGTTTTGAAGGATAATTCACAATTTTAAATTGTGCTGTATGACAGAAGAATTCAAGGATGTTTTAATCACAGCTTTCGTTAGCATTAATCAGATGTAAAAGCACATACTGTTTCGTCTGCTGCTGAGAAGCAGGCAGTGCAGACAAATGACTGAAAGAAGATTTACAGTTCTTCTACCTCTGATTTCCAATTAAATCCCGGGTATTTAGTTAATACTCTCAACTGGAAATGTCATGATAGAGACAATACACAAGAAGATCCATAAAATTTAGGGGAAAAAAACGAAACTAAAAAACAACCTCCACAAATTTGCTTACAATAGTGTTTTTATTTCAAATAACTGTAATTTTTCCTCTGGGCATTGCTGCAGATTATGCATTTTCCTTCATGATTTTTTAATGATGGACTAATTTACCTATTGTCCAAGTGCATTATAGACTGTAAGTATGGTTATTTAATTCAGCAAAAAATCCACCATGTCAAGATTAATTCATATTTACTAAATGTTTATAAATTAGGTAACTAAATCTTCATGGATGAATGCCAACTTGCACTAAGACTTATTTCTTTTCTTCACAGAAATTTCTGTAAGTGCTTATAACCATACTGAGGAACTATAAAGAACTGATAGTAACAATATATTTACAAATCATCTGCTGAGACCATATAAACTCTCTAAAGCAGGATTATTTTTCATTATAGGTTTGTACAGTGGTTAGTAAAATAAGATCCTAGTGCAGGACAGCAGCATCTATGGGCTACTGCACTACAAATAAATACTAATAATGTGTATACATTAGACTACAATCATATAAAGGTTGGAATAAATATAGTAGTAATATTCCTCTGCTCCCACTCATTCGAGAGCAAATCTGCATATTGTTTCCTCTTCAGAAACCCTTTCACAACATGTTTAACCCAACCTCTGAATTGTGCTGAATTTAAAAATGTGCTTTAAGGGCTTCTGCTCAGTTGGTTCCATCAGACCCTGTTCAAAGACTTCTATGAGCCCAGCAAGCTTTTATTTACATTTGTATTTTGTTCCCTGGCACAACACCCTATAATCCCTGTGTATTTAACCATTTAAATGTAATGCAGGTATAACGGACAAACACATTTGATGGGCTTTTTATTCTGGCTATCCCTCCTCTAAAAATCCTTCACTAATCCTTCCTCTTTATTTTGTTGCTGCTGCTTGCTTTTGCAGTTGCCGATCTGATCCTGCCAGCTCTTCTCAAATTGTCCCCATTCCTCCAGACAGGGACCCCAAGCACTGGCATTACCACCATGGGTCAGGCTTTCAGGAGCATATCCCTGCCCTCTTTTGGGCTTGAAAGGTGTGGATCTACAAGGCTTTAAAGCACTCATTGCACCATTTGTGCTGTGATAATTAAAGCCTATAGGCCATTCTATTATCAAATATTTAGCCAAGATCTGTCTCTACCTTGTACCCACCAGCAAGATGTAGAAGCAGCATGTCCTGCTACAACAATATTTTTCCCATCTAACACAGTGCAGGGTTGATACATATTCCACCAGGTGTTTTCAGAGAGTCATCTGATGCGTGGGAAACAGGCTGGGAGCCACACAACAAAACCCACCTACAGTGTAGCACTATGATTTTCAGAAGCTGCACTATCATATGCTTTGTGCATACAATACTACAACTTATGCTAACACGAGGTTTATGCAAGCTGACTTTTACTGCTGATAAATCGAGGCTCGAGAACACATTGCAGTGCAATGGATGGAGTGGAGCTGGTCATCTGTCAGCCAAGATCTCAGCCCAGGCTTTATTAATATTCATGGTTGAGAAGGCTTCCTTGAATGTATACGCCTCTTCAAGACTTTTGTTCCTGCCTAGTATCAACATTTGAAATAGTGATTTTTAGCAGTGTGACTATAAAATAAATTCCCACACAAGCCTTCATTGCAACAATGAGGTGTATGTTCCTTAACATAGCTCCTTGCCTATAATAAATTTAATCACCCACCTCTTATGGAAAACCACAGAGAATGTAGGCATAAATTATCACTGATCTGAAGGGAGGAGGTAGGTTTCAGTGCTGCTAGAAGCTGTCCTCAGCACTGAAGAATATCTCCAAATTTTTCCTGCAATGCTATTTCCATGTTTTCTTAGCTCTTGTTCCGCTTTTAGCTAAGGTATCACATGACGGACAGACAGAGCTGTCTCCCCATGCATAAAGGCTGCAGAAGGCACGAGGCAGTATGGCCAACACAGGCTGTGCACGGAGGATGTGGGGATCTGTTCAACCTCTGTAGGTACAAGAAGGTCCTTTGGAGCTGGAACAACTAAGTCCTCGACTCATTCAGAGCTGTTTGGGTGGCATTCCCATAGCCTAAACTTTGCTGTCCCAGAGAAAGGACTGGACCTCAGGAGAGCGATAAAAGGCTCAGCCAGCCTTCTGAAGCCTCGCAGACCCTATGGGGTTGAAACACTTTAGAAACCACCCTTGACAATATATTAAACTATTTCTGTCAATGCTTCTAGAGCTCATCTGATAGATACTAATGGCTTCAACCAACAGTCCTATTTAGCATGATTATTGTTTTCATTTTTTAAAATGCACTCCATGCTCAGTTAGTGCTAGACACACCTTCATTACTCCTATCTGTTTGGAGAATCGCAGCCTCCAGACTGACATATGAGACATCTCAGGATGGCTGAAAAGCAGTTCATTATGTGAATACATCACATATCCTGGTAACATCAATTGCAGTAACAATTCTTAATGCAGCTAATAAGGTGTTAAAGGTCTCTACTGTTTTTTTGGTTATCTGACTTGTTTAAGATACCAAGCTGGGTTTTCATCACTTCTCAATTGGAAGGTTTAGCAGATTTAGTCTTCATTAAAAATATATATATTCTTTAGGTATGCATTTTTTTTTTTCAGAGATACCTCTACCCTTATAAAGCAAAGTGAAAAGTGCCGTGGAATTACTGAGTACAAAATGATCTGCCAGTTGTAGCGAATACAGATTGCAAGGCACTTTCTTGATCATTGACAGCTGTGGATGTTTATGTTGCAATCCTACAAACAAAGAAAAATTCGGACTACTTTCTTCTTGATGTCAAGATCAGTTTAAAGGAGTAGCTGTTTGTTACCTGAGGTGTAGGCAACAGAATAAATCTAGCACTAAAGAATAACCATTCCAACAACCTAAAGTACTCCTACCCAATAACACCCCTTCTGGATGGCAAGACCTGTGCGCTGTCTGTCTATCATTTTCTGTAGCTTTCAGCACATGTAATTTAGCTCAGAGGTGCCAAACCCATTCTGCAGAAAGGAATGAACTCTAGTTTAAATGATATTGGATATTAATCTAAAATAACACCCCTCCACTCCATGCACTGCAGATTTCCCATACACATCAGCAGGAGGTTTACACAAAGATTTAAAAAAAAAAAGATCTATTCACAGCACAACTACATTTAATTAATAAGAGCCCAGTAGTCTTCTGGGTGCTACTCCGACCCAGTCTGTGACTTTGCACAAATATACTTTTTGATGCCTGAGCCCAGGATCAGGAAGCAAAGTTGCATGTCCATACATCGTCTAACTTCTCTAACTCATGAAGCTTCATCAAAATGTATTGGTCCAGTGCTAGCAATCTGCTTCCCTCCCCCTTCCACCTCTGCTCTATGTTGCTCATAAGTCCTTCTTGTGAGATGAGAAATGAAAGAAAAATACAGATAGTTAGAAGATTTTAAAATAACAGTAATCCATTTAACAAAACTCCTGTAAGAATCAGAATGATAATGGACTTTCATATTAACTCACCATGGCTGTGAGACACTCCTGCTTATGACCTGAGTCCAGCTGCCTTTTGGACATGCAATCTGCACATGGAGTTCTGGTCTTCTGATACTCAGCGTTGGTCCCATATTCCAACGAGGACATAACTCAAGTTGGATCCAAGCCCCACTTCATTTCTGTATTCTCAGTTATGTGATGGGAGAGAAGCCATGTCGCTGTACAGCCACACTGTCTATATCATAGCTACATCCACAGTAGATTAATGCTGACTGTATCAAGTAGAAGTGTACAGATTTAATGTTCCCCAGTGAAACTGGCAGACGTGGAGAGTTCATAACTGAGTTTCATTGTACCTGACAGTGCACAGATATGTTGTGTTGTCCTAATTAGGCTCCAATATTGTATCTGAAGTAACTTGGGTACCTCATTTTGGGTCCCCAGAAGTAAACAGGCATTGACCAGGGGCACACAATAGCGCATGGACTGCTCCAAACATTGCTTTGGAGTGATCCCAAGAGACAGCAGCTCAGCCTCAGGAAAGATGAGCTTTTTCTCCTCTTTTTCTCCATCCTGTGATCAAACACAGTAATTTTTCCTAAACATGAGGTTTATGGTGCCATTCTGCATTGTGTCAAAAATAGCAAAAACTAACATTCATGCCTATGGCCTATGTTGAATAGCTTTTTAGTCTCACTCTATTTTGTCTTCCCTGAGAGCAATCACTAGGGAGGTACCAATGATCAAAAAAGGCCTGAAGCATCAGGTGTAGAAGGACCTACTGATAGCAGGACTGAGGATGGCACTGGGCAACCTGGGGTCTGCTTTCCTTCTGTGTCCGATTGTATCTGTTCTGGCAGCAAATAAGAGACTTCCAGTTTTCAGACTGTCAGTACAGCACATTACACAAACATTAAATTCCCTTAAAAAATAAAAATCTCAATGGCAGAGTTATAAACTCCTCAACGATAATCGTAATGGAAACATTTATATATCCCCACAGCTATAATGGGATTGCTGCAGTAATCCTACACTGTTTATGGTGCTGATATTTTAAATAATACATTCCATATCTTTTACTTTTCCCCTTTTTTCACGGTGCTGTACACACTTTGCATCCTTTCAATAACAAACACTGAGCAAAGTGCACCAATAAATTATTTCCTCTTTGAATCCTTTTACCAAAGAAAAAAAAAATCTATGTGCACATACAGCAGCTTGAGTCCAGCTAGTTAATCAGTTGCATTATTATTACCACCCACCTCATCCTGTTAAAAA
>CM030010.1:34595017-34732517 GCA_017639485.1 Pluvialis apricaria
CATTTTACTGCTGGGTGTGCAGGTTTTCAGCATCTGGTGCTTTTAAAAATGAACCCCCTTTATGAATTTTTCATCATGTCAGATTTAAAAACAAGTACTAGTTTGTTCCTTACCCTTGTTTTACAGGTGATGCACAGGAATGCTCCCTGTGTTCCTGAACATGGGGAAGGCCATTAGCTGTGCCCAAGACCTCATTTTCAGTAGCATCTAACAACTGAATAAGAGATGTGAAGAAGAGAAAGAATGTTACTCTTTTGGAAAATCAATAGACCCCGTACTGAATAACTTGTCTTCATGTTTAAGCTCAAAGCCTAATATTTACAGTCGGTTGCCTATAACCATCTAAATCCATAGTCACCGACAAACCTGTTTTGTGCAGCCCAGTGTTAATTCAGTAACCAGACTGGCATCAAGCTAACATTAACGTGCCTTAGCCACACGATCAAATATTTCACTTTAAGTTCCCTAGGTCTGAAAAATGAGTCCCAAAATGAGTTCAGCTTTTCAGTACCCCACGGCCTAGGACACGTGTTAGTTGTTAGCAGCATACAAACCCCACTAACCTGTAATTTCCAGCTCACGCAGCCTTTGGTTGTGCCTGCACTCACTGTCACCAAGTTGAACTAAAACTTAGGATGATATGGGCATGATAACTTTCCCCCATTCACCTATGAAGCTGGCAGCTCATAACACTGGTAGTTGTCTATGTCCCTGCTACCTCCAAGACAGAAAATGAGTATGATGGCACTGCACGTGCAAATGCATGCAGAAGTGTGCAGGTGCCAGTCTGGAAGTGTAATTTATTTGGTTGTTTTATTCCCTATATTCTTATCATTTGCTATCTCTGTGTATCATGCACAGAGCATCTTTCGCTTCTTTGTCTGGATCCTCAATGTATGGATCTCCTTTATTCAAAGGTACTATTTAACTTGAGAATTTCATGTTTGCAGCAGCTATTTTCCCTTGTGCAGTCCTGTTCTCTGCAATGAATACGTGGTGTTAATTACCGGGAATTGCAGCTCTTGAATTCATGGGATAATTGATAATACCTGCATGCAGAAAATCCCCATCATGATGTTTTAAAAGATTCAGTTAATTAGCCCTGTGTCTGGGAGATCAGGCATTAACTGTTTGCCTTAGGACTCCTCCTTCAGGCTTTTTCAGAAACCTCTGTTATATAGCTTTTAGGGGTGATTAGTACAGAGAAAGCCAAGGGAGGAAGGCTGTGTGTGAGATGTCGCAAGGGAATAAGGAGCCCTTTGTCCTGTCATGAACTATCCTAACAAAACATTCAAATAGGATTTAATCACTGCAGTGGTCTGCTCACATTGCTCTTAGGGTTAGATACCCCCATAAATCATGCATAGCTTGGAGACTAGGGCGTCTTAAAGTTGTTCACAGCTGATTCTCCACTGCACATAGCAGATTGAGATCACTTATTGCTTTCCATGAGCTTTTTGGTGCAGCCACTCTGGCTCCTGCCTTTCATTCTTGAAAACCTAGCAAACCACAGAAAATAGGTCAAGAGTGCTTGCCTTATAAGCTCTGTTTTGGGTGAAGTATGCTCGCAGATAAAAGCAGAATAATTTTGTTACAGATCTTATAGCTCATGTTTGATTACATACTAGTAGGGGGGAAAGAAACGATCACCACTTTTTTAATGTTACAAGGAATCAAAATCAATTTTCTTTCAGATTTCTTTTTACACTAGACATTCTGCCTAAAGATGGGTTTAATCAATTTTTTAAACAAGCAAGACTACTTCAAGTATAGTGATAACCAGTGATTAGTTTTGAGCTTTTAATGATACAGTTATCAGTCATGAAATTCCCATCACCACACTAATATGCTTCAGCCATGGCCTGGGGAATAAGACTAAGGAAATGAGAGGGTACCTTGTAGTTTTTTTCTTCTGTGATAGTTGCAGAGGTTGTTTGGGGTGGAATATATGACGTAAACAACAGCCCAAGGAAGATATTGACATTATTAAATTTCTTTCCAGATGCACAATGAAACAGCCACAATTTAACACAATGAGCAGAACAGTAACCGCTCATGGCTGCATTTCAGCTGGTCTTTCAAAGCAAAATGTTCAATACTGAATTCTTGAGACACCTGATTTGCCAGCCACGGAAAACTGGCCATGACCCAGCACTCACAAAAGTCAATGTCCTCGAATGTAAATTGTGAAGATTTTGCAAAAACTGCAAATCATTTCACAGTGACTACAAAATTCAGTCTAAGCCCACTCTTGCCTTTCAGAATGCATTTCTGCATACAGTTCCTTCATCAATCACCTTTTCCTCTTATTAGTCAATAAAAATATAACAAAAAGTGAACAAAGCAATTAAATGTAATCACTGGTAAAAAAAAACTGTTTCAAGTATACAACTCTGTTACAAGAGGTTCCATATCTAAACATCTAAAAAGTGAAAAAAAAAAGCCATAAAATCAAATGGTATTGTCTGAAAGATACAGGTCAATGTAGAAATATTTAATCTCGAAGAATTCATTTCCTACTGAAGTCATGGGTGATTTTTCTACACGAGACATGTAGCACTATGTCCTAGCAAAACAATTACTTTAAGTATTTTCTTAATGATTAATATTGTTGTGGCATATACTTCTGCATGTTATGGAGATCAAACTATTTTCCAGATCTCCCAGACTGTAGCATTCCCCAGCGTAGGCTTTCAGCATTGACCATTCCATCACGTATTTGTATGCAGAACTACTGCAGCCAAAAGGATTTCTTCCAGTAATCCTAATTGGCAAAGTTTGATTCGCAACTGAAAATGTAGCAATTATATATACAAAGTGGCTAAGCATTCAAAAATTAGTAGATAAACTAGATACAAGGTTGTCCCAGCACACATATCAGACCAAAATATTTTTAAATCGCAAGTTATGTATGCAGTCAGAAAACCAATAATATAGCCAAATTGTATAACTTGTCCTCCCCCCAGGAATATCAGTAAAACTCGAGCAACATAGTCTAACTGCAGACCTGTCCTACACACCACATAGGTAAAACCAATCCCAAATGTAATTGAAATAATTTTTGAACTAGCCACCATTCATTTTCCTGTTAGGCTGAACTACTCATGAGCCTGCCTTCATTTACAGCATCCTGAGACTTGTTTAGCACCATTGACTTCAGTGATGTAAGTCTTGATTTATGATGGCTTAACAAGTAAAATTTAGTAATTAGCCTTAGTGTATTTGTTAAAATACTAGTGGCATCTGTACCCATTATAGTAACTGCAAAGACACAGGATGGCATAATTTCATCTGTAGGAGCTTAATATAGCAGAATCAAGCCCAGCGTTTCTTTCAAAATATTTTTAACTTAGCTTAACCCTGTTGACTACATCAGGATTGTTTCTTATGGACATGAGATGACATGAACAGAGAAATGGGCCTGTCACATTATGCTGACAGCCCACAGAGCAATATTTATTCTATGTTATTCATATGGGAATTTATAATTTGCACAGAAGTAACACAGAGGGCTGACGTACTGCTTGTGGGAACCAGTGCAGCATCAGTGGTTTGAGACAGACACTGAGCAGGAGATCCAAAGATGGGCACTTTTATAAATTTGAAAGTGAAGGGTTTTGCTAACAGCAGAAATTAACACCCGTTTCTTCTCTTCCCTCCCTCTCCAAAAATCAATTTAAAAATTGAGCTCCATTTTCCATCCAGTAACAAAAGACCGGTACTCTGTATTGTACACTCCCGCTCATATTATGAATGGCACGTCACATATTGCAAGGCTACACCTGCAAGAGAAAGAATGAAGGCTGATACAATCTACCCCAGGTTCTGCAATGTCAGGACACTTATCAGTGTGTAAAATGCAAGGGCAAGATTTAGGATTTATTGAAAAAAAGGAAGAGAGGAAAAATAAAAGAATACTGAATGAACAGATATTTTGCAGGCTCGTCTGAAGGTTTATGAGGATGACAAGAAGAGCATGACATTGTTATTGGGAACATGTATGGCTCTTGGCATGCACAAATCTCAGCTTATATTGTGGACATCAGTGAATTACATTCCCCAGTCTGCACAAAGCTTTGCAGTTGGGATTTTTTACGAAAGTTCAAGGCCAACATCTTATAACCCCTTATGGAGCACTGAGAATATAAGGCTGTGCCCACTGATGGAGAAACTGGAGTCTGAAGAGACAAAGACCAAACAATGTATTTTTGATACTATTTTTGTTTTGAGCTGACCCCATGTCTCATTTGAGGAGTGAAACAGCTTAGAGACAGGCTACTACCTTTCAGCTTTTTCTTTTATCTTGAGTACAGCAGTTTAAGTTGGGGAACAAGAGCCATGATATTTCTCTGGAAATAGCCTGAAAGTTCAACCAAAAAGTTGTGTTTTGGCATGATCTGATCCTGATTATTCTTACTGGTTGTGAGTCTCCAACATTCTCTTTACTTCTGAGACCCACGTTCTGGGTCTACAATTTGCTGCAATCACATATATGCAAACCAGTCGAAGCCCATATATAGCAGGGAAACCAATAAACACACATCATCTCCTCCCAGGAACCTCTCCAGATGGAGTTCTTCCAGTTACCTTTAATGGAAGTATTTTCTATTACAGCTGGAAGTCTCAGACAAACATCGTCTATCCTTAAGAATGAAATTCCCAGCAGGAACACTCATTTTCTCCTCCAGGCTCCTGACAGCCAAGCAGGGAAATCAATAAATTCTGAAAATAAAAAGGAAAAACACTAGGTAGAGTTCTGACTTTGGAAAGGAAGGAGCACCAGAAATTCCCATGAGCTCTACTGAGCTCTACCAGTCTCTCCACATCAGGGTTGCTTGTACTCCAGATACTGTCATCGTGGCCAAGAGTGTTAAAAGTGATGCCAATGAATAATTGAGTAGATTCTATCCTCACCTGAACTGCCCACGAACTGTGCCCACTTGCTCCTGCAGAGTGTCCACCCAGGTCATTCTCAAGTCTTTCACGCACAGATCTGGCAGCCAATACCCAACACATTATTCAACCTTGTAGCCACTTAAGGATTTCAGATTCATGCTGCACTACAAGGTTGTCTTGCTCTTAATTAGCACAAAAAGAAAAACACATGTGGCTAGTGCCCAAGGAAGATAAATAGTGCTTGCTAGCCTACATCCTTTAAGGGATCCTACCTGAAAAACAACCAACAAATGAGCGGAAACACAATGCTATTCTCTTTCAAGCTATCTGGATTCTTTAGAATATCTGTTATTAAGAACTCCCTGCTGTCCGCTGCATTCTATTTATTTGTTTGAGCAGGTAGAATATATACACTCGACCAGGCAATTCACATAGCCATTTTAATAGCAGAATGTAATTCCTCAGCACTAGAAAAATGAAAGTGAAAGGTCTATGAATTATTACAAACCCACTCAATCTCTGACCAGGCAGCAGTGCCCTGAACTGTAAAGGCTTTTTTCTTGTGTTTAAGTTACCATGGAAGATGAAATAGTCACACAGCTGTACTGGCCAGTAGAAACTGGTATTGCTAGCTGTGTATGATCTATAAATACTTTTTTTTTTCCGATTTATAACCTATCTCCACTTCATAAATGGAAAAAAATCCCAGCTTCCAAATCCAGAAATGGTTTGGTTTTATTCAGTTTTTAAGCACAAACTTTCTCAGTTGAAGTTTTCTTTTTCCAAAATAATATTCAAGATGTTAAAGTTATTTTGTGGGAATGCATCAGATTATGCATTGTACTGCTGTGTGAAAATAAACCTCATTTCTGTTACAGTGAAGTTGTTTTCTGCTACATGAATATCTCCCAATACATCTTGGCTCTAGACCATATTGTTTTGCAGCCTGTTATCTCACTGTCTTTCTCAGGGATTACTGTAAGGCTTGGCATGTAAACTAAATGCTGACTGAATCTCTCCTCTACAGCAAAGTCCATTTTCTTTCTGCCAGGTTGATTTTTGTAATTGACCATAAGATGTTGCATGTGAGTACCTAGGAAGAAAATGCTAAGGCAACGAGAGAAGGATGCTCTAGAGGAGAAGACACCAAACTGAGTGTCAGGAGTCCTAGACCCCCCCATAGGCTCAGTCAGAGACATCCTGGGTCACATGGAGATGCTGCACTTAGGGCAGTACAGTACGGATAACATCCACTATGGACCATGTAGCCCTTATGTGTATGTGGGCAAAGAGAGAGTAATGGATTAGACACTGACACACCTACTGCTTCACAACAAAGAGTGTGGGGAAAAAATCCCACTGTCAGGAGATGGGCCACAACAGAGCTGGGCAGATATCTGCATCACACACAGGTGCTTCCCTGAGAAGGGAGCTGCAGGGAGAAGCCCTGAGATTTCTGGTGCACATTCCCTGCTGTACCTCCAGCCCACCCTGTGCACCCAGGGGTGCAAAGGAACAACTGAGCCTTCAAGGGCACTTCACAGAATCACAAAATGGTTGAGACTGGAAGAGATCTCTGGAGGTGATCCTGTCCAACCCCCCTGCCCAAGCAGGGTCAAGAGGCTCAAGAAAGATCACCAGCTTAAGCAGAATCGCCTAGAGCAAGTTGCCCAGGACCATGCCCATATGGCTTTTGATTATCTGCAAAGATGGAAATGTGCTTCTCCCCAGGTGTCCCTCTCTTCAGCTGCTGTGAGACATTATGCTCAGGATCTAGTTACCAGGAGCTACCTATCATCTAGTGAATCAACTGGTTGCATCATTTATTTTACAATGTATATCGGGAGAGCATGAAAGACACTGCAAAGATTGGCTGCACTGATTCTCAACTGTCAAGAGAGCCCTTAGAGATCTCTGGTTGCTTCACCACCACATTGCACAAACAGACCAGGCTGAAGGGCTATAAGATCACAGAATCACAGAATGGTCAGGGTTGGAAGGCACCTCTGGACATCATCTAGTCCAACACCCCTCTGCCACAGCAGGGTCACCTACAGCAGGTTGCACAGGATGGCGTCCACATGGGTTTTGAATGTCTCCAGAGTGGGAGACTCCACAACCTCTCTGGGCAGCCTGTTCCAGTGCTCTGCCACCAAGATGGTTTCCTGGCCCTCAAGACTGAAAAACTACAGCTTGCACTTTCTGCGAATAATGAAGCACACATGGACAGGATCCCAAATATCTCAAACACACAACATAAGTCATGGACAACATCTGCTTTCCTTCCAGTGTGAAATGGTTACTTATCACCCCCAGGAGCAACTTTGAAATAGCAAAACTACACTCAATGTCTTCCCATTGAAAATCAGGGGAGCAAGAAAGTTTTAAATCCTGTGCAAAATAACTCAAACCATCAGAAGCAGCAGATAGAGTTTGCCATATGTGCTAAACTTTAAGTAGAAGGTAGGCTAGGGGAGGTCTACTCCAGTTTCTCAAGGCACCCCTTTCATTATCAGACTTCACAGACAGAAATGTGTGACAATTTCGTCTTGTTTGATTAAAACATTTGCATTATAACTTGTTTGGGGTTAAAAAAGTATTAGTAACTTAATACTTCACATTGGTTTTGGTCTGTGAATTTTTGAATCATCTAGAGAATATGAGCTCCTTGATGAAAAGTACTATTTTGTGTTATGAACCAGAAAATAATGGCCTATCAGACTACAGAAAGTGGTCTAAAGCATCTATCTTTAATCTTCTTGTGTAAGTGTTCTAGACACTGTAATTTCCAATAACAATAATGGAATAAATACCTCATTAACCCCTTTAAAGCTTCCAACACCATGACAATATCTAAATGAACTGTCAGTGGAACAGGCATTGTTCAGTAAGACAGCAGAGCAGAAAGTTAATATTGAGCTATATCCCAATGAAGTAACTGAAATGTATTTTCATCCTCAACAACCTGATGGCTTATATATTGTCATGAAATGCATAAGGAAAAAATCCAAAGAAGAGTCTTCTAAGTTCATCAATCACCTCACATTTTAAATCTGCTTTGAAACAGGAGATGAAATAGCACTTACTAAATTTTGGAAAGGAATGTTTGCTTAGACAGAATTTAACTCACAGAAAAGCCGCTGCTTGAACTTCATATTTACACATTTCTGATCCATAAACCCATTGATATTACACTATTCTTATCATAAATTAGTGTTCTGACAGACTAATACCTATTGCTGAGCTGAATGTCATGGATATTTATTGAATACGAAGTAAAAGTGTAATATCTAGTATGAGCAGAATATTCACATAACAATAAAAAGTATAGATTTGGCTTCAGGGAACAATTCACAGTGCCTGAATGCATCAGAAAGGAAAATAGGGAACTTGTGCAAAAAATACGAAGATTTTAATTATTAAGTATGGGCTTGTGGTGGAAGTGTCCAGATCAAAATCAAAGCCTGTGGGTGAAAAAATTAGGTCTATATTATACAGGACACTGGACATTCTATTGACTTGAACACCATGGTAATAGCCACTGAGGTAAATGCACCGCAAAAGAGAAATAGAGAATAGGGAAAATAAAGCAAAGAGAAAGAGTTCTGCTTTGCGTGCAGGTGGCGAGAACATAATATCAATGTTGAATTCTACCACATAGCTCTGAGAGAAGCATTTTACCCTGTAAAAAGGTGATGGATAGATTTCGTTGAAGGAAATACCAAATACTTCTAACAAAATTTCAAAACTACCTAAAAGAATAAGTTACTCAATTCTCAATAAAATGTGTTTTAAACACATGTAACTCTACAAGGCTTTGCAAATTCTGTCTTAAATGAAATCAAATCAATTTTCTAAACAGCAGCTATTGGTACATTATAATCTTGCTGAATCTATGGCACGCTGGATTTCAAAAGCACTTTATGTGCCCATCTGAAGCTTAAAAAAAGCTTAAAAAACAAGGATATCTAACTTGAAACATCTTAATAGCGGATGTATTTTAGGATTACGGGGACCTGGGCTAAAAAACAGGTTTTCTAAATGCAGCTGAAAATGTCAGAAAAAAAAGATCAACACTTCCAAATCAGAATTCTGATGTGAAAACTTAGACCTTAGAGAAACAAACAGAACAGTGAGACACTGCAATAAAACTGTAAGAATCATGTAGCTAATCCTCCTGAGACCAAGATCTCCCCTGAACCCAGAGTTATTAGCACGAGCCCTTTCCATTCAAACTCAGGAAGAATTTCCTTTTTTATTTTTTCTTGGAAAAAATAAAACCTGTTAGGGTCCCTGTTGACGAGCTATCTTGGAAAGATCTGTGGCTGTCTGTTACTAACTGTGCCACCATGAAGAGTGACCTGGAATTGCACCTCCCCACCTCCTGTACCTTGGGCAAGATAGCAAGATGTGCAGTGCACACTGTTTAGCTCATCTTTCAAAACACCGAGTGTTTAACTTCCACTGCTTCACCATAATCACTAAGGCAATTGGTCACTCATCTGGACTTACTTATGGACTTAGATAGAAGCACTGCAGCACACAAAGTTGTTTTTCATGTTCTCTTCCATTGTTTCCATGGATCAGATTTTCCCCGTGCTCATCACATCCTAATCCAACTCTGTTAACTTCGGGGAAACAAGGAAGATGTTCAGCCCATAGAAATCAGCTTATGTCAATCACATCTTGAAACAGATTTTAACTTTACAATACGTTTTTGAAATCATGGCTTTGTAGGGCCATTGCACAGATGGCATGCCACTGTCGGCACTATAGCCAGCTCTGAAACACTCTCTTGAGTTAGCAGCAAAGTGTAGATCCCAAAGGATGAGTTTGTTATAAACTTCAGAAATTATTACGTTGCTGCCCAAAAAAAACCTGGCACTACATATCTCCCTTGATGCCTTGATCTTGACCAGCAAGTAAATCTCTCTTTGCAGCATTTCTATTTTTAACCTCTTAGAGACTGTGAAGCAACAGTTACAGTGCCTGTGAATGAGAAATGAGATTGTTATCAGAGGATGAGTAACCTGGTCTAGTGGAAGGTGTCCCTGCCCATGGTAGGGGGGTTGGAACTAGATGATCTTTAAGATCCCTTCCAACCCAAACCATTTTATGATTCTATGATGAATTAAAAGCATCTTTATGAAGGGATTCAATCCAGAGCTGTTTGTTTTCTGCCAAACACTTCTATGGTCAAATTCTTTCAAGTTGTTTTGAGAAGCTGCTCACAGCAGAGTTGTGCAGGCATTGAATCCAACAGCATGGCAACGGTTTTCTATGCTTTTGTCCCATTTTTAGTGGTCAGGTACTGTTGCTCAATCCATTCCTGGGTATGACTAAAATGTTTTTTTAGACAGTCAGTAATCAGATCACTTCCCCCTCAGCCATAATAAAAAGCAGTACACAATGCAGGGCACCTTTTGAAGCAACAGAATGGAAGGCACCAAAGCTGCTCTCCTTCCACCACCTCTCTGAAGCTGTGGGGGTCTCTGCCTCTGATGGAGTCAGACTCATCTTTGGACATTGCTCAGGCTTTTCTCAGACAGCCGACTCATTAAATCATCTCAAAACTCACTTATTTACTTATTGAAATGGGCTAAGTTGTGCCAAATGGATGATGTTTTCATTAATATATCTTCTAGCACAGACAACCAGGGTTGTGGCCAGCTGTCGTGTGTGCTCTCATCTCTTGCGGGACCTATCCTGGAGCACCAGCAACCAAAGGGGGCCCAGGGACAGAACAGGGCCCCAGCCTTTTCCCTACCTTCCAAACTTTGAGGCACTCTGATTGCCTCAGCACTCTGAGCAGAGTCTGGTGTTCATCACAATGAACCAGGCAAATTCAGATACTCAGTATCCCCAATAGGGTCCAACTTAGGTGTAAAGCTTCACACCAGCTTCTAGAAGGAGATAATTTCCATTACACTTCTCAAACCAGTAAAACTGCCATTGAGCGTTTTTAGCTCCTTTGAACAGGAATTTCTGACCACATCTTTCTCCCCAGCCCTCCTGGCTGCATGGGGACTCAAAAGCATGCAGATCCACTTGCACCTCTGCTATAGTGAAGCTCACATCTGCTGGCCCCACTGCCAGCACAGCAGTGAATAAAGGACACATAGATACACAGCAGCACAGATGATTATGTTGCAAAGCTAGTGTTGTGAAAGTTTCACTGTGCTTGCTCATTTCCCTCCTTCTCTTCACCATCTTGCCTTTCATCTTCACTTGTATCACTAGGGAAGCACTTTCTCCTTTTGGGGACAATGGGATTTTACTAGCTAACGGGACACAGCAGAAACTCAAAGCCTGTGCACTAATTCCCTGGCAATCCAGTTCCTAAAACCTTCTGATTCCCTTGAAATTGCTTTCCTTTTCCAGCACCTTGGCACTGAGGTCTTAATCAGGGACATGGGCAACATTTAATAATACAAGATGAAGTTCAGCAACATGGATCCAGCTTGCTCGGCTGTTTGACTGCAAATCCCTTGCTAGGTCTGTTCCCTCTTCTATGTGGCCATCTTGAGACTCCAGGAAATCACGTTTACCCAAGGATTGTCCCGATCCTGCAAACAGAAGCTTAAGTATGAAACTGCAAACAGTCCATCCTGGTGTGGGATACGGGTCTGGGCCAAAGGATCTGTTTTCAGGGTTTGAACCACACTCTGCTGTGTTAGATGAGGCAGGATGGTTTCCAGACTTCATTATTTGTATTAGATACACTTTTTGCCTGAATTCTGTGACCTGGTCAATCAGCAATTAGTATTTTATGACAAAGGGCAAGTGGCAGCGTTAATAGCGGTTTGTAGCTACATGCACACATGAGAGCCGAGAATAATTTTTATGACTCCAGTAGAAGTGCGTGTAACAAACAGAAGTCAATTTTTATGACCATAATGATTGTATCCTCTCAATGCCTGTAGAAAATAGCTTTACGCAAATCAGTTAATTAGTATCCAAGTGCACTTGCTCACAGACCGTTCAGCTGTTCCCTCCAATACTTGCAGAAGCTTTCAAAAGAGAAGTTTAATACATTTTTCAAAAGAAAAATTTAGTAGCCACTCAAAATCTGAAATGTAAAGTTCTAGTCTAAATTACACTTTGAAATAGTGGTTTACAATTTTGTAAGTAAGTCATTAGTTCTAAAATTTATATCACTAGACTTCTTTACAACAGAGTTTTAAACTGACAAAAATGCAGGTTTTGTCACTGCAGTTATTGCAGTGACACCAAATACTTCCACTGAAAATTTCAAACCCTCTGGATTTTAATATTAACATTTATATTACCTCCATCTCGCCCTTTCAGAATTGCATTCAAAACAAACGAGCTAACACTCCTTACAGCAGTGTTATCATATTCTGCTCTTTATTATTTCTCTTGCTAAATGTTTTCTTTCCCAAGACTCTCAAACTGATTTAATACCCTTCCTACTTAGCCTCTACCTTATGCACAGAAGTACAAGTCTTTTGCATCAATTTAAAGCCAAAGTGATGAATGGAATTTAATGATCTTTTTTGTACAGTTCTGTATAACACTAAACAATGGCCAATGCATTCATTCATGATCAGTTTTTTGCCTTGTTTTTAATTAGCTTCCTATCTGGAGGGGTGGTGTGAAAAATTGCACCCTGGGCCTTACTACATCTTTCTTTTATAAAATGTATGTACAACAAATAAAAAGCACATTTTAACCTACCTGCTACCTATTACGTTAAATGTCATTACTACTAAAGACTGGCAGCTCAGCTAACAAACGCCCTCATTATTTTATTCCAGCTCTACTTTGTGTATAGTCAATCAAATCACGCTTGATTTATGTCAGATGCTAACAAAATACAGTATAAATAGAGCCATTGAGTACAATTCAGTGATTCTGTGTTTATTCAGCTCTAAGCTATGAAGCTAAAGTGGATACCATTTATAACCAAGACATGCATTCTTCATGGCCATAAGAGTTAGCAGGCCATAGCTAGAGCACTTTTAAGGCTGAGAGAATATAAAGTGTTCCTATGAGCAGACTCAATTTTTTTTTAAGTATACAAATTAATAACTTATATAAAGATAGAAAACACTACCATGACTATATATCATTTTTTTTCTTTTGATTGGGAAAGTTGTTTGATGGATTTAAAATAACCTAATTTGCAATGTAGGCCTCATTATTAATGGTCAGTGATTTTAGTACTTTCCAAAGGTGACTTTCTACAAGGAATGGCTTTTAGGAGTATGTCTACATTACACTTTCAGTCACACAGGTTATTGTGAGGGGGTTTTTGTGCTTTGTCTTAATGATTCTGTACATCCAGGCTATTGACCTGGGGAAGCCCAGTTTGGTTGTGGAAAATTACAGAAATCCAATTGTGTTCACTGAGTGATGGAAGAACCATGAGTAACATTTGCTGCATGTCAGCTGGAAGCCCTTCTCAGAGTTCAGCACACCAGTTCCTCTCCTTGGTGCTCTCTACTTTCAACAATTGTTTTTACTCAACACCTATAAGCTGATATATTATACAGGAAAGACTAGGGCGCACAAAAGTGCAGTTCTCAATACAACCCCAGTTTTCCTAGAAAGGGGGATACGTTAAATCCAGATTTTCAGATTTATGATGGGTGTCTTGAAATGAATAGTTTGCAAATGGCAGTTATGCACTGAAGAAAGGGTAAGAAAATTCTTGTTAGATATGTTTCAAATTGTGCCTTGGGTTTGTCCAGAATGTAGTTTATTAGAAAAAAGGAAGTGGGACTAGTTTGATGATAAACCTCTTAAAAAGTATTTCTGGTAAAAATGCTATTGTATCATGCACAGAAGGGACCAAATCCACATGCCTCCTGTGTTTGATAATGTTTTCCCAGAATTATCACGCAAGGATCAGCTAACGACAGCAGACACTCCCACTGGTTCTCACCACTGGTTCAGATCCTGAGAGCATCCAAAAACCATGATGACTGGATTGAGGTGTTTTCCATGAGTACCTGACAGCATGAGGACATTGTGAGCTAGACAGAACTGGATGGGTTTGCCAGCTGATTGCCCATGTATCCTCACTGCATGGACAAGAAAGCAAATTATTTGTGGTGCACTTTTTGCAGGGAGACCTATGGGCGAACGTTATTCATTCATCGTCTCCTTCTGCTATAACTCATATCTTTCCCCTTTGCCCAGGGCCACAGCCACCAATACTGCATGGATTGAAGCACATCTGGAGTTTTGAAATGGCATTACACATGCCCAACAACATCATGAAAAATGTCTTTTAAACACATGTTGCCTAACTTGACAATCAAAACTGACAATCTTCCTGGCAATCTTCCAAACAAGCTGTAATAACAACATTAAAGTTACCATTGGGACATTTGAAAAAAAAAACAACAAACAAACCAAAACCACAACTTTACAATCAATAAATTAAGACTCTCATCAAGTGAAAAAAGCAACCAAAACCTGGGCACGATTTGTCAAAGCAGTGCAGTAACAGAGGAAGTTGTGGGAAAGCAAGTTCTCTGCCTTATCCTTCACTGATAGGGTGAAGTGCTTCAGCACTATGCAGCACCAGAGCCTGGTGTTTCCAGAAGAGATCAAACCTTCAACGTGTTGGCAGAGTGAAAACAAAAAGAGGAAAGAAAAAAGTTGACTGCACAGATTCCAGACTGTGGCAGCAATCTGAGATACAAACACTACAGACTAGCGACCTTCACTTTGAAAATATCAACCAGAAGAGGGAGGGAGGGACCTTTCCAGCGTTTTTTTGAGCAAAGACAATGAGTTCTTCCACTCGAGAACCACTGGGAATGAGCAGGTGCCAGAGATATGAGCTAGAAATGAAGATCATGAAGGGGAGGATGGAGCTTTTATTTTTGTTTCTTTATTTCACCACAGGCTGACCTGTTAAAATAATGGCAACACAGCATTGAAACGATCCTAGGTCTCTGTCAGACAAATCATGGCTCAACGTATTTTCTCTCGGTTACATCAGAAAGTATGAACTTGCAACCTTGGCCCCAGCTCGTTTAATGGCACACTGACAGGGCAAGAATAATTCACAGGTTGAGCTAATCAAAGGTGAAAAGGGAGAATCAGTAAATGTCGTATCCTTTTGCCACTTTCATCAATCCGACTAACTGAATTTGAGCTAAAGCTTGGCAAATTTTCTGCAAAGGGAAATTAATATGTAACACATCTGAGGCCTGGTGCTGGCCAGCAAAATTGGAAAGCTGGCGTTATATCAGAGGGCGATTATTGAGGGAGAGAATAGCCAAAGCTGAGATAATCAGAAAGAAGCTCCTGCGTGTCTTTCTCTTCTGATAGCACTGTGACCCTCCCAGCCCTGCACCTGAGTAGAAATCCCTCTACTTTTCAATTTTTCCCCATCAGGAATATATTCTATTGCCCATTTCTGTTGCCCACACATGATTGAATCAATTCAATTACCTTGGAAAAGTTGATACATATTCAGGCCATGAAGACGCTCAGGATAGAAAGAGAGGAAAAGAGACAAAGAAATCCGTATTTACCCAATAATAAGTTTCATTTGGAGAAGGTTTGAAAACAATTCTCCCTCACATTTGTCCCTGTCAGATCACATTATTCACAAATGAAGTTTACAAAATATCAATTCAATTTCAATAAGGGAGCCTGAATCCCAACACACGAGGGCTGAATTTACGAAATCATAACACTTGAGGGGACCCTGGTGGCTTCCAAATATTTTCCAGTCAGAGGTAATCAAAAGCAGACCGCTGAATACTAATACATTCAATTTCACCCCTTTTGTTCGCATCTGTTCCCTTATAATACTATTTTCTACACTTCCAAATCACTGATGATGGCAGTTTGCAGAAAAAAAAAGTGCGTGGGGGGGAATCATATAGCTCAAACATTTTTGTGAAAACACTCTCAAATATGTCCAATTAATCAATTTACTGATGAGCAAACCAGTGAGCCATATCATGGAAAAGAGAAAATCATTATGTTCCCCTAATGCCACCCCAGATTGCTTTCTAACTACATTCTTAGCGCAGAGTATGCCCCAGAACCAGCTGCTGGCATCAAAATTTGCCAATGAGAAAACAAATGTAGTTTCCTCATCAATCTGTCCTCCGCTACTGTCCCAGTAAGGAGAAACAGAAGGAAGACCAGCAAAGTACCAGGTCCAGGAAAGTATCCAATGCTTTTAGCTCCTGGTCGCCTGTGCTCAGTCAAAAACTCATGTTTTCTTGAATTGGCACTGGATTGGGCTCTTAGTGATAATATGTCACAGGTTTCTCAGAACAAATTACGTTTTCATAGGGTCTGCTGGATCAAAGTTTCATCCAGCATATTGTGCAACAGCCTCCACCCCATTTCCTTAAGCTAAGTACGTCAGTAATCCCAAAATTTTCCATGGACATGAGAAAATAGAGTATTTCGTGATCTGCTCCCACTACCAAGAAATGCTGATGTAACACATGACTTGAAGTTTTAATAAATCAGCAACTTCTAGTCAAAATGTAGAGCACACTATTCCATCCTTCACTGTGAAGTGGTCAGCATGCTGTGGAAAATAAGCAATTTTCTAATGAACTTCATAGAAGTTCAGGACAGAAGGGATTTCTAAATCATCTAATCTCTTATGTATTTCTCTGGCAATTAAGTGCCATTCAGATATCCTGCAGCTAGCCCAAAGCAATGTTAGATTCTTTTGTCTCCATTCTTCAAAACCAAGAATGCATACAACAAGCAGGAACCCAGACAAGAGTCCAAAAATGATGCAGGGTTAATTTGATGTGTCCCATGGCCAAGTCATTCCCTATGATGCAAAGAAAGACCACAGATCTTCAGACATTCCTTCCAATTGGGTCTGCAAGGAAATTCAGCTAAAGTGACTCCAGCCAAACACTTGACATAATCATCTATGCCACCCCAGAGTACTGGTCCACCTGCTTTGTGTCATGTCTCCTCAGCAGTCAGCCTCTGGTGCTTTAGAAGATACAGAAACAATACAACAATATCACCATAGAAGGCAAGTTGTGCATTGAGTAAATTCATCAATGAGGTTACAGCTGACTAAGTGTGAAGCTGATAAACTGGTATGATCTCACTGGGGAACTGCAAAAGTTATGATCAAGTCCAGGGTCCATTAGGACAAGGACCAGAAGGGACCACTGTAATTGTGTGATTTAGCTTTCTGCTTCTGCATGCACACAGACCAAAGGACTGAAAAGCAAAAGCTAGATGTAACCAACTGACTAATCTCAAGATCCAACAGCCACGTTGATCCCATACTGATTTCACCTGCACTTAATTCTTCACAGCTAGGACATTGCATACTGAATTTCTCCAACTTCAGTTCCCAGTCACTACACTTCAACAAGCCCTGGTCAAGCAAGGCTGAAGAGTCCCTGCTATCAACAGTCCTCTAATGCGTTCTTCTGGGACAGCAATAAACACAAAGACTATAGTGCTTAAAGAAAAAGTCAGCCACAAACATATCGGTTGACACTATCTGGCTGTGTACCTCTCTTTTACAGATGAATCCACTAAAACCTGTTCCTGGTAAAGAAAGCTTCCTATTGTGTTTGGGATAACATCAGGTCTCGCTAAACCCCCCTTAGTAACATCAATGAGTCTCTGCCCTCAAGCACATTCCCCTCTTGTATCCGTCTATTACTTTTTCACCTACAGCACATTTGAGCTGCAGCCGCATGTATACAGTGCCAATAAAAATAATGCTACAGGAGCTACACTGTGTTTTCTGAAGTTTGAATAGGATCGTGGCTACCTATAGGTGTACAGTTGAGTCTGTCTGAAGATGAAGGCAGCTGTAAGATTCATTGACGCATTACTCAACTGAAAAATTAATTCTGCCACATCTGTGGGATACAAACAAACTGGCCCTGACTGCATAAAAACAGCACTGGTGGATTATTCTTACCTGTAAGATTTTCCTGAAATGGGAGTCAGAACTTAATATTTGAGAAGCAAAAAGATGCCTGAGGGATGCCACCAGCTGAAGTAGCTTCCAGAGGGTAGTCAATTCTGTGTCAACACAGGAAAGTAAGTCTGAAGAGAAGACAAAAGCAATAAGATTGGTCCAGGACAAGACGACCAGAAATTCCTGAAGTTCTGAATTTCCTCCACAACGTCACTGTCTCTTCAGGATAAAGGTGGTGGTTTTTTTTTAATTTCACCTTCTTGCTGCAGAGGATAAAATATACGTAAAGTGACATAATGGTATACGTTCATGTGCGTGGTTCTCTACATGTGTGTACATGTGAGAACACCCCAATTGTGTGTTGTGATAAGCACAATAAATTACTCAAAAGGCTTGAAAATGTGTCATTTACAACTACAGCATGCCACTGAAAAATACGGTGCAAATTGCTTAGCATGAAATTTTACTTTTGAGCTTATTCCATTACAAAGATCTTCACAGACTTCTTTCCCGACTTGCCTTTTTCTGGGTCTACATGGGAAGATATTCAGTGTATTAGCCCCATGCTGTTATAAAAATGGTTTTATACTTTGTGAAATTATGCCAGGACAAAACCAAATAGGTCTGCTTAATTTAACGTTTACACGTTATTGTGAACTACCGAACCAACACCTGCAAAAAAAATTATATTAAAATGGGGGTTAATCTAACAATTTACAAACCATACCATTTTAAAAACATAGCAATTGTTGTCCTTAGCTCTGTCAAGACCACATGCTGTGCAGACATCTATTAAGGAATCCAAGCTTCTCTTAACGTATTAGAAGAGTGAAAATGTGTAATTGGAAAAGAAAGTGAAAACTCCCTACAAAAGGATTTGGCATGGACATATCCCTCAATGGATTATTGTTATCAGATTCACCACATAAACTAACAAGAGTGTTCAAGTCTACATTTTTCCTAGTATATTAGGAGAAAATAAGCATTTAATGGTATTTTTAGAACATTTAAACCTCATCATTATATTCTAAAATTGATCTCAGCGTTTCTGCTTCATGCAACAAGCTGCTACACTGGTTTTGTGAAATGCTAAAGCTAGTTCCTCTGGGAAAACAAAAGAGACGCAGCATAAACTGTGGGTCTTTTTGCTGTCCTGGTTCAGCACATGTTCCCCAGCAGATGAGCAATGAAATGAGACAGATAAGTTGAGGCTGGGACCATTTTGTATACATCATCCCTAGGAGCAATGGGCTGAAGTGTTAGCTTTGAAGATGAAGCTCTGGGAGATACGAAGATAAGATAATGTCTTTTTTTTTTTGCAGTGGTTGTTATTTCATCAAAGAAGATGAGATCGTCACTTTCCCGTATTCACATATGTAGGAATGCACAAGGAAATTAGTTATCACCCTTCATATGCTGTGTATTATTTGTGGCTGTTGGCAGAGTAACTGCTCGAGATACGCAGTCTACCCACCCCACCAACATTAGCCATCTGAAAGTCAAGCATCTAATCAAGACAAATCTAGAGTTTTGCTCAATGGGAAGCAGAAGGAAAGCACTTTGGGAGGGCAGCTCCTTCCTTCCTTAAGCTTATTAAGCAAGTGACGGTTAGATACTTGTCTCAGGTTGGGATGTGTCTTCCTACAAAAATGACTTCCATTGTCACAGCTGTTCCACTCTGCTAGGAGAACTACAACAGTGACCTTCATTCACAGAATCACAGAATCACAGAATCACAGAATCACAGAATGGTCAGCGTTGGAAGGGACCTCTGGAGATCATCTAAGTCCAACCCCCCTGCCACAGCAGGGACACCTACAGCAGTTGCACAGGACGGCGTCCAGTAGGGTTTTGAATGTCTCCAGAGTGGGAGACTCCACGACCTCTCATTCATGAACTTGTGTTCATTTAGTTTGAGCCATGATCTGTCTAAAATTGTCTCTCCTAGCTCTTTCCAGATTTCATGTCTGAACCTTTGGGAACAGCACATTTGACAGGGTTGAATACAAGAGTCTGAATGACCCAGGTTTACCTTAAAGTGTTTTGAGAATGACTGTCTCCATAGTCACCGTCTACATTTTCAGTTTGCAATCAAACTGCAATCAAACTTGCAATCTCACCTGGGAAGTCTCACCAAGGTGTTTACTTTGGTTTTTACTTTCAATATTTCATACCGCTTTCAGAGCAATACCCCCTATGTTATGTAACGGAGATTTTAATATGAATAAATCTGTGATGGAGTAACAAAGCCAATCCAAAAAAGTTGCAAGCAGCCAGTCTTTGAGGAAAAAACAGTCCTTCTGTACCAGATGCTTGACTGCTGTGTGGAAAGAACAACTAATTTCAGAAGCTACAACCAAAGTTAGTCATAAGCTTAGAGGAGCAGGTGGTCTGCAGAGACCACCTAAGAAAGCAGAGCTGGATCCCTTTATTCTGGACCACAGCTATTCCCCATAGACTAGGACTAAATTCTTAAAGATACTCTATACTGTTAGTTTTATTTTAAGAGAGAGAGGAAAAATTGACTAATTTATTTTAAATTATGAAAAGTCAGTATACAGCACTGTTTTCTTTCAAAGCTCCCTACCACCTCATGCAAGTCCCTCAGTTCTGGCACCAAAAAACATCCATAACATCAGCTTTAGTTTTGCTGATCATTTCACTTTCAAACACGCGGTGCTGGAATGTTTGAACTTACTGATACTGCAAGAGGGTTTTTAAAATGTAAAAATATCTGCTGCCATTGTAAATTGAGAAAGAAACAGCTCCCAAACTCCAAAACATTTTGATCCGCTTCAAGGATTTAAGTACTTATTTTTACAAAGTCTAAATTTGGAAACATAAATGAAACCTTGATTTCTGATCAAAACAAATTTCAAAGGTAACAGTTTGAAGCTCAGGGAAAGAAGCTGCTTTGCCTGGATTTATCCTAAACATTGTATTCTCTTTTCTTTCTCTAAGTTTTCCCAATTTTTGATTCAGAGACTTTTTCACCAGCTGCATAGTTATGCCTAGTCTGCACAGAATCAAACAAGTTAAATAAGAAAAAGATTATGAATTATTTATTGACCTCAATCTTTTGAGCCAACCTGAGGTTTGGAATCAGCATTGAAATACAAGCAACCAAACCTACCACACTGATAACCTCCAAGAAGATACTGTAGGTTCAAGCTCATTCTAGTAATCTTTTTTTCCCCCCTTTACCGATGTTAATTCCATGCATTGAAGACTATCCTGGTGCTTCAGAGCAGCCCTTCATGCTGCTATGCTGATTCTGCTCATTAAAGTGGTTAAAAAACCCTACTCCACAATGGTTTTCTACATGAGGAAACAAACCTGAAGTTAATTCATGGAGCAGATAAATCCTTACATATTGGAGAGTCCAGAGTGGTTTCAATGCATTTCACTTTTGGAATGACAGTAGATACGTATCTAGAGGTTTGCATGTTAGGGAGTCTGAAATTCAAGCAGGACTTTTGCATAGTTCCGGAATTCACTCCTTTATCAGCTCAAAAACTTAAAGGATGAAGAAAGAGCCAAGGCCATAAGACATTTAAAAATCAAATAAACTTATGGAGAATAAGTACGATAAGTGACCTCCCATACATCTGTTACTTGTTGCTCCCTTTATCTGTATTCTACACCGTCTTTAATGTTGGGAGAGAATTTCATGCACAGGACTGAATTCCCATGGAGTGGCTACTGCTTTATATAAAACTAGGAACATTCTGCAGCAAGTCCGAGCCCTGGAATCTATATCTACTCCTACAGAGACTACAATTTCTTCATGTGTCTCTTCTTCTTCTCCTTCTTCTCCTTCTTCTTCCCTGGCACAACCACAGGTAAAGCATTGTAAAAACATTTCAGTGTAAATATATTCAAATTACCTATTGCATATTGCACAGAAAGCCAAGGAGCCCCAGTGGATGACCCAGTGCTTAAACAGTCCTTTTTTGCTGCCTTATGTGTAAGACTGCTGTATTTGCTCCGAAATCTTTATGTCCAAGGATAGTAACTGGCATGCTATTCTCCTTATATATTCATCTTAGGACCAAAGCATGCTGTAAAAGGAGATCATAACGGGATTTACTACAGAAAAGCTGTAGTAACATATAGTAAGTTCCTGGCATTTTCATTTACCAGTGAAAAATCACATACATACAGTAGATACACTGTTAAAAAACACTGGAAAAGATCTTCAAGGCCTGGCACCCATATTTTGCAGTTAGGTTTACAAAATTATTATAAGCAAACTTTTATGTGAGGGGGGAAGAAATAACAAGACATTCTATTAATGGAACAGGAGTTTCACCAAAGGCGTAATGCATTAAAAAATATAATAAATGTCACTAAAAATTAAAGGACCTTATTCTGCTTTATACTATTGCTATTCTAAATGACACTGGCAATATAAGACAACCTACTCCCCCAGACCACCTAGAAATAGAATAATAATAAATAAAGCCCCCTTTAAACTACAGTCATCATAAGAAGATCTTAGCACAAAGGAAAACTGCACCCCAAAATAGCAAAGTCAACTGAAAAAAAAACAAGCAACAATACTGGAACAGTTACACTGGTCAAAGATGAGCCTTTGGGGGGAAAAAAGTGTTGGGCCAATAAACTGCGGCTGTAAGCAGGAAGCGCCAGGAAAAGAGAGGGAGACGTTAATTGCTGATTCGGCTCCTGGTTCTGTTTTTAATAGTTGTGCAGGGAATGAAAATTAAATCTGTGTGAGAGAATCTAAGAAAAAATAGAAGAAAAAAAAAAGTAAAAGAAGAAAGAAAAAATATCTAATTGATTTAAGGCAAAAAAGCAAACAATTCAAGGCCTAACCAGTTCCCAAGCAAGAAAATCAAGGCGGGATGTGGCTCCAGGGCAAAAGAACATAATACATTACAATAGCATAAAATCTAGAATTGCTCTTAGATGAAAAGGTGAGAATTTCTCCACCAAAGTATATTACATAGTCCAAATCGAAGTGCTCTGGGACCAGAAATATGAGCAAGGAATCCAAAACGCTAAGATCCAAGGGCAGAGGAAACAGTGAGGGCTAAAGGCCAGAATCCACAAAAAAGCAAAATCTGGAATAGAACACTCTATGGCAAACACCTCAAATGCTTTGCATGGATTCATAATTCACATATCTTGCATATATTTACCAAATACCAGTGATGTGAACTCAGCATGATAAGAGGTGACTGACCACTAGCTCAGATCAATTCATAGGGCTACAAAGCTGGTGAGGGGTCTGGAGGACAAATCTTATGAGGAACGACTGAGGGAACTGGGGCTGTTTAGCCTGGAGAAGAGGAGGCTGAGGGGAGACCTTATCACCCTCTACAACTACCTGAAAGGAGGTTGTAGAGAGGTGGGGGCTGACCTCTTCTCCCAGGTGACAAGTGATAGGACGAGAGGAAATGGGTTTAAGGTATGTCAGGGGAGGTTTAGACTGCATATTAGGAAACGTTTTTTCACTGAAAGGGCTATTAAACATTGGAATAGGCTGCCCAGGGAGGTGACGGATTCACCATCTCTGGAGGTGTTTAAAAAAAGGGTAGATATGATACTTAGGGACATGGTTTAGAAGTGGGTTTTGTCAGGGTAGGTTAATGGTTGGACTTGATTATCTTAAAGGTTCCTTCCAACCTCAGCAATTCTATGATTCTATCATTCTATCATTCTATCATTGCAGCAGAAGGTGAGGCAGACAATCACCTAAAAAGCAAGTGGAACTTCTTATTATGTTTAATCCGGATGCAAGTGCACAAACCAGCATCTGATAAGAAAGGATGACATTTGCAGAGAAAGAAAAGCCATTGGCAATTAGAAAAAAAGTAAAAAGAACCAAAACTGATGGTACTGTCAAAACCTGCCATTGAGGCTAAGGACTTGCAGACGGAAAACAAAAAAAAGTATGGCAAAGCAAAAGCCACGTTATGATTAGAGATTCCAGAAGTTATAGTCTCACAAAAAGAGCAATTGAGAGCACCTTTGATGGAAAGAAAGGTTCTTAGCAGACAGAAGGGATTTATATCCCAGCCCAGGAATTATCATCCCAACTAAGTCCAGCTAAGGAAGGATCAGCTAACAGTTCTCATAGAGCAGGTCAGGCACCAACTGGACCAAAGATGTTGTCCAACAAGCAGACAGCTAGCTTAGCAAGATAAAAGAGCTTGTCACCATGACATGGCACAAACGTAACAAATTGCCTGTGGTGGGACACACCAAAGGAATCTGCACTTCCACATGAACATGCAGAGTATCCCAGAGAAACTGCTTATAAAGATTTTAAATTCTGGGCTATATCAGCATTGATTTTTCAATGTTACTACCATAATATCTTTCTTGGAAGAAAAGGTATGGTGAATTATATCTTAAAGAAGTTCTGGAATGACTGGGACACCTTTCGGTGTTGTAAGAAATCTCATATTACACGATGGCATTTAGTTAGGACTTACACTCCAATGTCAGACCCCTCTCAGGCAGCTGAGACTTGGAAAGTTACTGAACAAAGTGATAACCTATCGGTACTTGCACGGACAGCCACCACAAGGACCCTTCCTCTGGAGCAATGGAATAAATTGGGATCCAATCAGACAGACCTTTTGCCTCTGTACTTATCCTGTGTTTTGTGAGCCTATGGAAACCTACAAAACCTGAAAGCACGTCTACAGTCAAGAAATTCAACACAGTGAGGGTTCTGGAAGAGATTCAAGGAAGTCTCCAGAGCCCAGTGCAATGCCACTTAGACCCATCAAGTAAGGTCGAGGTGTTTCATGGAAACATTCTTTTGAAATTATGCAAGCACTCCTATGTCATAGATATTGGTAATTTTGCTTCAAACTTCAAAGCAATTCTGGAAGTGCTCAGCATTGCAATAATAAAAAAGAGAGGAGAAGCCTTAATAGACCTGTCTGTGAATTTTGAGGGTTACGGTCTAGGTCAGCAGACAAAAACCTGCATCACAACACAAACTCAACAGTTGCCTCGCCAGCAGTCGTAGCAGAGTGGTCAAGATGACAGAGATGAATTCTTCCTCTCATGCAAAGAGATAGCAACTGTATATCAGAGTTGACACATGTAGGCATGATCCAATCCTGCAGTTTGCATTGCTTGATCTATGCCTATTTTCTGGCTAAATGCAATTTAGTGCCCAGAGCTATCAATACAATTTTCATTGGCATGTGCCACCTGAATCCAAGCCCAGAAAAATCAGCCAGAAGCTTACAAGCCTGCAGTCAGTCAGACAACACAAAGGCAAAGAAAAATCCAGCAGGACTTTAAATCAAATAATACAGGAACAAAAAATAACTTAATAGATCAGTCCTCTAAGCTTTTTTAACTATTTCAAGAATATTTGGAACTGTCTTGGTCATTTACCCGCTGCTTCTGTTCCATGGGGGGGGGGCGATGAAAGTGAAAATCACAGTGCAAAAATGATTAAAAGAGATATCAGGGCCTTGGGACAGCTAGTATGGGAATCCGGAGCACAGCTTATTTTTTCTTCCCTACTTCCGGCTGGGGGCAATGACATTGAAAGAAACAGATGAGCTCAGTCTGTTAATACATGGATCCATGGCTGGTGTCACCACCACAATTTTGGGGTTTTTGACAATGGAATGGCCTATGCAGCACCAGACCTGCTGGCAGCAGGTGGAGTTTGTCTCACTCAAAGTGGGAGAAGGGTCTTTGCCCAACAATTAGCGGAGCTCATTGACAGGGCTTTAAACTAGACTCAACAGGGAAGGGGGTATTATCAGGCTTGCCTGTGACAAGCCAAGGGATGATGCACCAAGGAAAGAGGAACGGGGTGCTAGCGAGGGCCTGCAGCCGTTTGCTCCGAAATGTGCTGGCTACACTGCAGCACACTTAAAGTTCTTATGTAGATGAACCAGGAGCTCCTGGTGCAACAGGAGCCAATGGGGAGGCACTGTTAATACACGGCAAAGGAATGCTGCCTGGAGAGCAGCGCAAAGTAATTACAACTGCTCCAGCCAAGTCAGCCTCAACAAAGACACAGCTGAAGTGCCTCTATGCAAATGCACGTAGCATGGGGAACAAACAGGAGGAGCTAGAGACTTGTGCACACCTCCAAGGCTGTGATCTCATTGGCATCATAGAAACATGGTGGGATGACTCCTACAACTGGAGTGTTGGCATGGAAGGTTACAGGCTCTTCAGGAGAGACAGGCAGGGGAAACGAGGAGGCGGTGTTGCCTCATATGTCAACAACCAGCTGGAGTGCACGGACCTCAGCCTAGGGATGGATAAAGAGCTGACTGAGAGTCTATGGATCAGGACTAAAGGGAAATCAGGTGCAGGGGATATTACAGTGAGGGTCTGCTACAGACCACCTGACCAAGACGACTGAGCGGATGAGGTCCTCTATAGACAGATAGGGGCAGCATCACGTTTACAGACCCTGGTCTTCATGGGCAACTTCAACCACCTCAACATCTGTTGGAAGGGTAACACAGCTGGGCATACGCAATCCAGGAGGGTCTTGGATTGTATGACAACAACTTCCTTCTCCAAGTGGTAAAGGAACCAACTAGGAGAGGAGTTAGGCTGGACCTCGTCCTTACCAACAAGGAGGGGCTGGTTGGGCAGTGTCAAAGAAATGGTCAAGTTCGATATCCTTGAGGCAGCGAGGAAGGTGCGCAGCAAGCTGACCACCCTGGACTTTAGGAGAGCTGACTTTGGCCTCTTGAAGAATCTACTCGGTATGGTGCCATGGGATGAAGCGCTGGAGGGAAGAAGGGCCCAAGAAAGTTGGTTAATATTCAAGGACCACCTCCTCCAAGCTCAGGAGCGATGCATCCCTACAAAGAAGAAGGCAGGCAGAAAAGCCAGGAGGCCTGCATGGATGAACAAGGAGCTTGGACATGATCAAAAGTAAAAAAGGAGGCCTATAGGGAGTGGAAACAGGGGCAGGTAGCCTGGGAGGAATACAGAGAAATCATTCGAGCAGCCAGGGATCAGGTTAGGCAAGCTAAAGCCCAGATTTAATTAAATCTGGCCAGGGACATTAAGACAAACAAAAAATCCTTCTATAAATATGTCAGTGAGAAAAGAAAGACTAGGGAAGATGTGGGCCCTCTCTGGAAGGAAATGCAGGAACTGGTTATTGGGGACAGAGACAGAGCTGAGGTACTCAATGACTTTTTTGCCTCAGTCTTCACTGGCAAAGACTGCAGCCACACTACCCATGATGCAGAAGGCAAAGGCAAGGATTAGGAAAATGAAGAACCGCCCACTGTAGGTGAAGATCAAGTACGAGACCACCTGAGGAACCTGAAGGTGCACAAGTCCATGGGACCTGATGAGATACATTTGCGGGTCCTGAGGGAACTGGCAGATCAAGTCGCGAAGCCACTAGCCATCATATTTGAGAAGTTGTGGCAATCTGGTGAGGTTCCTGCCGACTGGAAAAGGGGAAGCATAACTCCTATTTTCAAAAAGGGAAATAAGGAAGACCTGGGGAACTACAGGCCAGTCAGTCTCACTTCTGTGCCTGGCAAGATCATGGAGCAGATCCTCCTGGAAACTCTGCTAAGGCACACAGAAAATAAGGAGGTGATTCACCAAGCACAAGTCATGCCTGACAAATTTGGTGGCCTTCTACGAAGGGGTTACAGTGGCAGTGGACAAGGGAAGAGCAACCGATGTCATCCACCTGGACTTGTGCAAAGCATTTGACACTGTCCCACACGATATCCTGGTCTCTAAATTGAAGAGACATGGATTCGATAAATGGACCACTCGGTGGATAAAGAACTGGCTGGATGGTCACACTCAAAGAGTTGCGGTCAATGGCTCGATATCCAAGTGGAGACCAGTGACGAGTGGCGTTCCTCAGGGGTCGGTATTGGGACCCGTGCTGTTCAACATCTTCATCGGCAACATGGACAGTGGGATCAAGTGCACCCTCAGCAAGTTTGCCGATGATACCAAGCTGTTTGGCGAGGTAGACACACTGGAAGGGAGGGATGCCATCCAGAGAGACCTGGACAGGCTGAAGAGGTGGGCCCCAGCCAACCTCATGAAGTTCAACAAGGTCAAGTGCAAGGTCCTACATCTGGGTCGGGACAATCCCAAGTACAAATACAGGCTCAGTGGAGAATGGCTGGAGAGCAGCCCTGTGGAGAAGGACCTGGTTGTGCTGATTGACGAGAAGCTCAACATGAGCAAGCAATGTGCGATCGCAGCCCAGAAGGCCTACAATATCCTGGGCTGCATCAGAAGAAATGCAGCCAGCAGGTCAATGGAGGTGATTCTGCCCCTCTGCTCCACTCTTGTGACACCCCACCTGGAGCACTGTGTCCAGTTCTGGAGCCCCCAACATAAGAAGGACATGGACCTGCTGGAGTGAGTCTGGAGGAGGAAGATGATCCGAGTCTGGAGTACCTCTCCTATGAGGAAAGGCTGAGATCTGGGGTTGTTCAGCCTGGGGAAGAGAAAACTCTGGAGAGACCTTATTGCAGCCTTCCAGTACTTAAAGAAGGCCTACAGAAGAGTTGGGGAAGGACTTTTTACTAGGGCATGTAGTGATAGGATGAGGAATGGCTTTAAACTGGAAGAGGGCAGGTTTAGATGAAACATTAGGAAGAAATTTTTCACTTTGAGGGTGGTAAGGCACTGGAACAGGTTGCCCAGAGAGGTTGTTGAGGCCCCATCCCTGGAGGTGTTTAAGGCCAGGCTGGATGGGGCCTTGGGCAACCTGTTCTAGCAGGAGGTGTCCCTGCCTATGGCAGGGAGGTTGGAACTCAATGATCTTCAAGGTTCCTTCCAACATAAACCATTCTATGATTCTATGATTTGTTGACAAATTCAAGATAATCCCATCTTCGTCTCATAACTGAGTCTTCCCTCACCCTGAAGATATTGAAAAGAAGGGGATGATGGTAACCAAAGGCCATATCCTTTTAACACTCCTATCATCTTTTCAGGTGGGTGGGTGGCATTTTAGAAGTTTGCAATAATAACTGAAACACACCGGATATAGTAATCTTGCACTTACCAGTTGAACCAGTAGTTTATTAGTTATGACTACTATATCAATCCTGGATCAGTATCCCACACTCCCAAGCAAAGTTCCTGCTCCATATGCTTTGTATCTTTATTCTTCTGATTCAATATCTGCTTTGGATACCTTCCTTCTGGATTAGTGTCCCATTATGCATTTTTCAAGACTGCATCTCACTTGCTAATTTCCTGTCATGTTTCTAATGTCTCCTGTAAGCCTACCCATGTCCTTCCTGGTTTTCACAGCTCCTCACAACTTGGGTTACTTCTTTTTCTGGGTCATTAAAGGAGTTATTAGTACTGAAGACAATATTCTTGTTCAATAAAGTGTCTTCATGTGTGTTTAAGTGCTGTTGAAGTCAGCAACCTGACTTCATCACAACAGGATGTAAACAGCTCCCTTAAAAGTAAACATAAGCTTCAGGGCTTCCTTAGCAAGGACCTATGTCATGTGTTGAGTGCCACAGTGCTCAACTACACTACTGCCAGCAGTGTTACGCACATTCACTGTCACTTTCCTTTATGCTCCAGCAGATATTTCTCTATCCACACCATTCATTGTAAGTCAGGTGGAATGATCTTTGTGGGTACTATTACGTGCGACTGGATCAAATGCATCACTGACCAACAACTACCTCATGATCATTGCAGTCCATTCACCCTATTCTTCTGCAGTGCCACGAATGCAAGATATTTTGTCCACCTCATTGGGACTATGGACATGAATAAAGATAAAGAAAAGCACATACTTTTGGCCCAATTTCCAGTCAGAAAACAAATTTTTCTGTTGAGATTTGATGTTACCAAATGGCAACTTCCACATTTATTCTTTTTTTTTTGTCTGTCATATTATACTTGCTTTTCTGCATTTGCCTGGTTCATGCAAAGTTTTCCAAGTTATTCTAAAATTAAAGATCAATTTTTAGTAGCCTTAACAGCATAAAAATTGATAATGCTCTAAGTAGGATCCAGAATTTGTCATCTTCACTCCCTCCACAACAGTTCCGTAAATCTGTACTACACTGAGCTATACCGACATATATGTATTCAGTAATTCTTTGCTTCTCTTTACCAACACTTTGAACACAGGCCTTTCCACTTTCTGTTTCTGCAGTCTCATTTATTCTATTTTTTGATTTTTAAAAAGAGTTCAGTATCTCAGCTATTTTCAGCTGGGATAATCCAACACACTTCTCATTTGCATGTAAAGTGCAGTCAATGCGAATTGATCAAAACCAAATTAACAGCGATTGGTTCCAATATTTTCCCTGTTTACACATTAGCCTGCTACCTTTAACATATAGATGTATTGAATTCAGCTTAGCAACCTGAGCATGAATGCTGTGGCCTTTAAAGAGAAACTTATCTGTAATTAAAATCATGCACAAGTTTTAGTGGGAATCTGTTTACTACCTAGAAAGAAAACTGATTCTAAAAATGCATAGAATTTAGCTCAGTAGTTCATGTATTTAATTCTGAATTAAATCTCCTAAAATTATGGGGAAGCTTCAGATTATATGAAGGTTATGTCTAGTTGTGGGTGGGTTTCTGAAAAAAAATAATCAAAGGGTACCCTTCCTTCCCACAACACTATTAATTTATTTTTTTAAGATATCACTGCAAACTGATAATAAGTTAACACAGTTATAATCATTATGAGCATTTTTTGCAAAAGTCATATAATAAATATGCATTGAAACCACAAGCATGCAGTACAAATCATCTGGCACAGTGTTCAGATGACAAGTAATAAGGGCTTTAGAATAAAAACTGAAGCACATATACAGTGGTTGCTATAAGGAAATGATTTATCCTATAGTGTATATTGAATTGCTTATTATAATTTAGAATGGTAATTGCTATGGCTTCACTATACTGTTTAATTGCTACAGTACACTGATATATACCATGGAAGACACTGCAGTAACTGCTGTCGTTATATAACAGTATTTGCATAATCTGCACTGTAGTTTATTCTTGTAGTAGATAATGCAGTATATGCAGCAATCAAATTGTTTCTCACCATATTGATTGCAATTAAGGACACAAATATGAATACAAAGATAAGGCTTTTTTCAAGGTATATATCACAGGACAGTTGCAAAATTCAAGTTTAAGTCATTACTGTGCTAGTCTTTCTAGAAAAATAATTATAGAAATGCAGCTACTGAAATTTTTGTAACACAAGTGTAAGACAGCGCTCTGGACTTTTGCGCAAAGACCTCCATTTTCCCAGCCAGATCTTTCTCGCAAGCACCTGCAGTCAAATCAACCTAACCACTCCTGTCTGATGAAGAGCAGGATTTGAACAAATTCACTGCCACAGCCAACAAGCACTTACCCTTCCCAACACCACGATGCCTGGATGGGAACTGGCTGAGGCTGTGGTCTATGGTAGAGGTCACTACGTTGATAAAATGGCAGTGGGGTCCTATGTGAAACAAACTTTGATGATACCTTGGCTCCCAGTGTGCTAACTCTCTGTTCAGCTGTGCCTCCAACTCTGTAGGGACCTGTTGGTGACCCCTCTGAGAAATCAAGCCTCCTCCGTCTTTCCCTAGCCACAGGGTCCCCCAGTTAAATTTGGGCATCTAGAATTAAGTGTATCCCTGCATATGTCACCAGGCCAGAAGGCAGAAGCATATTACCACAGGAAGAAGCTATCACTGGAAACTTTCCAATACCAAAGATCAGCCCAACAATTCTAGCAGAGAAGTCCCCAGTGCTTTTAGGTACCAAGATAGCCTACAAAGCATTGAACTCATATCCAAGAGAGTGTGGGCCAAATTGCAGTGAGCTGTGTAGATCGCGATCAACTTTTTCATTTGCTTCTGAAACCACATGTGCTTGTGGGGCACTATAAAAACTACAAGTATATTACGCTGCCAGAAGAAGCATCACCATGTATTTAAGATGCCATTTTCTTCATTACTTGTTTCTTTGCCTTAAAAACACAAAGGAAAGCTAAGAATGGACTTAGGGCTGGCCTGACTCATTAGTATTTCAGGGAACAAACAAAAGTAGTGGATCATAGACACCAGCTATGCTAAAATGCTTGAACAGATCGCATATTTTGATGGATTTGTTTGTATTTTTGTGCGTGAAAGTCAGCAGTGCGATTTACTTCAATTTGGGAGATTTGCTGTTTGCTATTCCCGCAAATTCTGACTGACGTAGTTGATTTGTGAAACGAACAGCAAATTAACTGAAATTTTGTCTTCAAATTTAGCAATTCATTATTCTTCCATTAAGAAAAAAAGCCAGTCCTCTCTGTCTCAAATCAGAAAGAAAATCACATCACAGGGCTCAGACAGCCTCAATCATGAACAGTTAAAGCAGGGGATAAGGCTCAGCAAAAACGTTTGGCAAATATTTGCAAACAACTACTAACAACTCAATTAAAAAGTCAGAGTTGGTAATACAGGATTTACATGATTAGCTCAGCTCTACTGCTAAAACAAGGGACTGCAAAAAGTTGTTAGGACATCTTACTGTGAGAGCAAGTCCCGCTTCACTTCGTAGACTTTTGTAGTTTCAAGAAGCAATTGATGGCAGGGGACATTGATGTACGATAAATGTAGCATGCAATCACTCTGATTGTTTGTGATCATGACATTTTACAAACACTGCTTCTCTGTCATTTTCTAAAGTATTGTTTTAGAGGGTTATGACAGAGGTAAAAGAAATAAAAAAAGAACAAAACAAGGAGAAATGTCACCCCGTCTCCCTAGACAAGCCAGATTGAAAAATTGAAAAGAAACCGACTTGGATGAGATAGATTCGTAGCAGTGACACCATACCAGCAAAATCAGAATTAGATTTTGAGATTATTGAAGTAATAAAGCCACAGATTCTTTTCACAGGAGTTTACAGTATACTATCTATATACAATATTGAGCGCAGCAGTACTGGCTTGTGGTTAGAGCAAGAGCTTGCTGGATATTTTTTTATTTGACTCCGCTGCTGACATACTGTGTGACCTTGAGGTTCAGACCCCCACTTGCGAGATGGGGATAATAATCTTAACCTATTTTGCAGCTGAGTAGATGAAATCTCTGAGAGCTTTCTTTAAATGCCTGCAGCCAATAATTAATGCTCCTGACACTTCATTGTTTTTCTTATTTTGTAATGGGAACTAAATAAGCTCTAAACTTTTTTAAAAAAAGTTTCCCTGCACTGACCACAACCCCCACCCAGCACAAGCATTGTATTTGCAGATGGGTGAATAGAAGCAAACCCAATTCAACCACCCTTTCACCCTTTCAGCCACATAAGCAAGGTCAGGCTGTAGATTCAGCCCACATGCTTGCAAGCAGGTACTCAGGCAATATCTGAAGATTTCCTGTTCTTCACATGTATCTGACAATATCTTTCAGGCTTTCCATCCAGGTAAAACTCTCACCCAAGCCTTGTTGTCTCTTCACTTGACCATTCCATGCTCTTTTTCCCTTCACATTGGCCACTTCCCATTAGGAAGACCTGCTGTCTGATTATAGCCACCCCTTTCCCTTCCACTCATGTTAGGTATAACAGCAACTTTTTTGACTTTAAAGACTTCTTTTACTTCGATACCTCTATCAAAAATGTCTAGTGCCCTATTGCAATATCATTCCTTGGTTTTCCTCAGCCAGCAGTCTAAGCTATTATCAGCTTGTCTGCCAAAAACATCATGCTTTACTGTGCAGGTAAGATACACACGGAAAAAGATGAAGATGGTTCCTACCTTATTTTCCATCAAATCTTCATTCAGAAGGAGTTCTACTGTAGCACCTTTAAATCAAAACTGCTACAAAGGCAGACAGCAAGTGTGAACTATTCCCTTTTCAGCTGAAATTTTCCCTTTTTTCCTGCTTCTCCTGCAAATAAAAAAAAAAAAAGCCCATACTTTATATCCAGAATTAACAAGGTTGAGCTAGTTTTTCCCTTCAACCACTTCATTTTGCTTGTAACTTTTAAATGCTCAGGACAGAGATAGCTTCTTGTAGTCCTTGTTTGTATTTGCAATACTCATATGACAACTTAAGCCCCATTTAATGTTCTAGAAGCTGTCACAATCTGAATATTTAATACCCAAAACAAAACAAAATTAAAACCTGAAGACTCTCTAATTTTCATTGCTCTGAAGAAATGGAAAGAGCAATCATATAAGAACAGCATAATGCAAATTTCATTAGGGTCATATCACAGAGGGAAGAGAACTGCTTGAGCTCAGAAATTACCCTGGCTCCGAATACATGGATATAAACTGATGAACCATAATTTTTACCTGGAAATTATAAGGTTTCTAATTAGTGAATTGATGAAGTTCAGAAATACCCCTCCAGTAGGTGAATTTCAATAGGGGAGTTGGGAACAGGAAACCTAAGTGGTTTCAGCTGAATTTTGATTTATTATAAGGGCAATCCAGTGTGCCCATGTGAGCAGAGGAGTGAGTGACCCAGCAGATCTCCTCCAGTCCTTTGTCCCTACTTTGAGCATTATTTCTCCTTCACCAGTCAAATGTGTTCATAATAACTGGTAGTCAATGGACCAACCTCCAGCTCAAAGCACAAGTATATTCTCCATGACACTTTGGGTTGTAAGTTTTTCTACCAAAAAAACCCTTCTTGTCTAATGTAGGTATCATACTATCCCACACTTATTTCAACAATGCTACATGTCATGATTTACATGCACCATATAAACATACATACAACAGATAAACATGCATACAACATACAAAGTTGTTTCATTTACCAGCCCTGCAAACACTCTGAACTCTGAGATTCAAACGCTTTATTTCATATGTATGATCAGGATCAATAACAGCTCTAAAGACAGCAGATCTCTACAGAGATACCTGACTCCACTCTTTAGGAGTTGCTTTTGCAATGTCCTACAGAAATAACACCAGCTCAGCCTAATTAATTTGAATACAGCAAACAATTCCTCTGAGGATCTGAAGGAAGTCAACAGAGGTAGATGTTTCCACACCTACTAATCACTCCTTTGGCTTCAGGGAAGGTCCTGAATCCAGCTTATGTGTATGCCAGGCATCCATGGTGTGACATTTGCTTTCCTATACATCCATGCAGCTATGGCCCTATACACCTACAGGAAACATTACCGATAGTATTACAAGGTTCCACCAAAAGTGAACCAGACAATCTACACTAGAAATTTTCAACAATATAAAAAAAATTTCCCTTTTTTGAATCCAAAGCCCCAGTGTAGATGCAGTTATGCTGACAGAGTACTATGTATCCCCTGGGGTGCACCATAAGCTATGCCGGTAAAAGCACACAGAGCAGCAAATTTCTTGCCGTGTAGACTGGACTGAAGAGAGAGTGACAGAGACCCTGTGAAAAACTGGGTAAGGTGGCTCCAGCTGCAGTAATGGAGGGTTAAATGTACAGACCGACTCTCACTGACTCATTCCTAAGGTTATAACTTAGAACCAGAGACATTTTAAAAGCCTTTGAAAACTGACATTTCCTACTGGTAGGAGATTCTTCTTGTGTTACCAAAACACAGACAATTTCAGAACTACATTTAAAAAAAAAAACAACAGGTCTTCTCAGCTGAAACTTCAGTACATTTTTATTGACAGGTTTTTTCTATTACCATCTGTCACTGTATTGTGTAAATGAGCTAACATGGGTTTTAAAGTGGTTAACTAGGAGGAACTGAATTTTGTAAAAAGCTATTTCTAGTGCTTGTTTGTGGGAAATCTATTTTATTGGTCTTTGCATAGACTTATTCAAGTAATATACTCAGGCAGCAATTGACAATAGCTCATACTGACCTTGAATTCACTACGCAGGAATAAATGTTATGTGAAATCTTATTTTGCATGTTAAGAACCCTGACAATTTTGTATATAGCAGGGGGGCAAGCAGGCAGTTTTAAGAGAATGCAAAGTTAAGCTACATCTCTTTCAGCTCTTTGGCCAAACCCCAAAAGTGAGCAGCTCTGAGAACATAAAAAGACAGGGACCATTCTTAACTGCAGAGTGACCATCGCTAGCTCTGATGTGAACTCTGTGCAATAGCCAATAGCTGATTCAAATATGTTCCACGCCACTGCCAGTAAGGCTCCTGCTCCCAGACAACCTGCTGCAGATCTAAAGGAAAGCCCTTGACTTCTTGGGGCAGTGCCAGATTTATACTGTTCTGGGTAAAAACAGGATTTTTGGCTCCTGATGAGTTGCTGCCTCTCACTTTTGATTAGCTTGTGCCACTCTGCGCTGCCTTCTGTGGAACAAGGAGAAACACTGCAAAAGTCCCTTCACATGTTTTTGACTGTCACCCAACTGGCTTCTTGTGTAACCATTGTTTTAGTTATTTGGGGCTAGAATTCTAATCTGAAAATGTTTTTCTACCTACAGAAATACTTCTGATAATGGCTGATTGCCATTTATTCATACTCACATCTCAAAATTATACTTGTAAACAACAGTATTCAATATTCACTGTGGAATCTGTTATCACACGAGAAAACAGATACACTATGTGACTTACCTGACTTATTAGACAGCATCCATAACAAATAGTGAATAAATAATATCCAAAGGTGTAGCTGAAGCCCAGAGATAGTGGATGACCTAATAGCTTGTGCTTTGCCTGCATGAAGGTGTTTGCAAATAGTTCATTAAACAGAAACATTCAAAATTCAGACTTTGTCAGATCCCGTCAGCCCTGCAAACACAAGGCATCCAAGTACTGTTGAGGATCTGGGTCTGAACAATTTTCCCAAGGTCACACACAAAGTCTGTAGCAGTATGAGGAATTAAACCTGTGCTGTCCACATTCAAGACAAATACCATAACAACCAAATCACCCTCCCTTCGTAAAAGGAATGTACAACAGGAGTCCCTATTTCCAGATAATACAGGGTGTCACCCTTCGATACGCGAGAATATTTACACTTGGGAAAAAAGAAATCAACAGTTCTCTTGTTTTAACCTTTGTTTTGATCTTGAAGCTTCAATCCAACCTTCTCAGTCTCCAAAATGAAAACAGTAAATTGACATGTCATACAGCGTACAAAATGGGGAGTGTTATCAAAGGCAGGCTGTGTAACTAGACCTCGTTCGGTACACAAGTACAATTCATATTGTTCCCACCTATTACCAGAGCTTGAATACGTAAAATATGAACCATTCCACAATCTACATGCTCATTTATATTACCTTTATGTGAAACTTAGGAAATAAAAAATGTTCCGTTTCCCCTTCAAGTGCGGCACTCCGTGTTACACAATCCTGCCAGTTATCTTGGTAAGACTAGGCTTTGCCACATGCTTTGCAAAGGAAAAGTGGACATTTATCCTTTGGGTGTTTGAGTTTAAAAGTGAGGCTGAAACTTCCAGAAAGAAAAGGGATTACATTTTCTGACATTTATGATGCTTCCTGGTCCCCACTTTCATGTTGAAGCTGTTTTGGGGTTGGTATACATATAACATTTTCTAGTTGATACAGCAGAGACCATGATTCCAAATAAAACATATGCATAAAGCAGGAGCATTTTGCAGGGTTTCAATCCAAAGTCAAGTATAAAGTAGAGGCATCAGCTGAGTTTTGCTCCAAGATTCCTAAACTCCAGGTTCAAAGCAAAACTTGAGGATTATCTCAGGCAAAAGTTAGCAGGGGTATTGGCATGAAATTCTTGCAGAGCAAAGGGATTAAGACTTAGTTTTAAAATGGCATTGGAAGGATCTCTGTTTAAGTGCTTACAGCCTCTGCTGTGTGACTCCGGTTGACATAAAACCAAGTCCTTATTCCTGCCTTGCATTTAATTGTCCTTCTTCTCCTCTAATCCCTTCTTCTTTGTTGTCTCCCAAACAGCTTCTTTATTCTCATCCTGCTTGACTGCACTATTGCTTTCCCCACCTCTTGGCTGCTCATATGGGATCCGCTTTCACAACTGCTCCACTTCCCAGCACTCTCTCTGCTGCAGGTGACCCCTCATCATCTCAGACACATCTCCCTTTACTTGCAGGATTTCTGCTCAGTTCAGTGTTTCTCCCTTCCTCTTTCGTTTTCCTCATTCTTGCTCCTCAACTCATCTGTTTCCATTTTCCTTGGCCCAATTTAATTCCTGGCAACTCCTAGCTCTGCTTCCCTGCCTGTTCTTACTCTTTGAGTCTCTCCTAACATCTAATCCTAGTCTCTGGCTGCAGTGTTATCATATTTCTTCGTATTTTAGCTTTCATAGAGACAGCCGTGACAGAGTTCCCTTTCTTTGCAGAAGCCTAGCAAATATAAGACTGTTACCACGATCAGAGTTTCAGCCTTCTCTGCTTCAGGCTGAAAACGTCAATTAATTCACTCTTTCCTTATGACCCAGGTATTCTCGCACTGTTCTTGAAATAAAATACTGCAAACTGACTGCCATACTACCACTGGGACTTTACCAGTACCAGGCAGAGAAAAATGTATGATCTCCTTTATCGAGTACCTTCTTCTTTTTATTCAAGGTCTTCCTTTGACTGCTCTTTCTCAAAGCCTTTCTATCCCATAAATAAGTTTAAGTCCAGTTCTGCCAAACATCAGAACGTCTTCTGGTGTCTTCACATCATTCTGGTTTTAAGCTATGTATTTTACCTAGAAAGGCAGGGTCATTCCACTCTCAAAAGAAGAGGACACTGAATACAATTAATTGTTTACTGTTCTACCCCAATAAACTGATGACTTTCTGATATTGTGATAAAAGTCCACCTAAGAATTTAAAGCGAAGTGAACTAGTATCTTTGGTGGATATAATGACATGCTGAAAGAATAACACTGACTCTTTCACTTTATGAAAACATTTTTTCAAACTTTCCACTCTGTTTATTGCAGTGGGAAACAGAATTGTTCTAATCTGATTTTAAGATATATGCTTTTAAACAATGGGGGGGGGGGGGTAGGGGGAAGAAAAGCTTTTGGCATTGCCTTTAAAATCTGTGCAAAAGCTATTTTTGCTAAGTTTCATCTAGTTTACAATGTTCATATGCTTCCATAGTTGGTCAAGACTCTAGGAAAGAGATTTCTTACTTTTGCTGAAAGTAAAAATGCCATGAACAGTTATTTGCAGGAAAATCACTAATCCTCTAGAAACAAAAAAACAGCACTAAATTATATTTTGCTCTTTAAATGATATTGACAATTTTGTAAGTGAGATCAATTTTTAAAGTTGGCACCAAAAGGGATCCCACTTGTTTCCCTGATTTATTGACAACAGCTTTACATATTCTTGCTTACAACAGTGAAAACAGCAATTTAATTTCATCCAAAAATGCCCCAACTTCAGTAGACTTTCTGTAGTATTTAGACAATAATTTATTCTGAAGAGTGGTCTGTCCGACACTTGATGCAATGAGGAGTGAGAACGTGCTGGGAAGCCTCTCTGAACCACTTCAAGCAGCCTTTTAAGAAGCTATCCAGCAAGGAAGATTAAACATTAGCTGATTACCGACAAGTAATTAACAATGTCAACGAAACACAGAAACTGAATTAATAATAATTATATCATCAACACGCTGATCATCTTGTAGAGAATCCCAGGGAAGAGGAGAGGTTAATTACTCACTGCTAGCAGAACAGCAGGAAGTCGACCGCAACCATGCCTCTGCATGGTGTTAACTGCCAGGCAGATAATTAATTAACATCATAATTGTAATGCAGGCAGCATGAAAATATTGAAATATTACTTCATTTCCATTCTATTACCTATCCAGCACATTCTATAACTTAGAGGCTGGAACTACAAAGATTCGTTGTGACCAGACTCCTGGGTCGTGTGGCTTTGACTTTATTTTCCACCAGAGGTCTATAACAAATGACTGAGGGGTTTGGGCAGAAGACAAAGAGCCAGGAGGGATTCAGTTCTGAATTAGAGTTCTGTCTTGACACAAGAAGTTCAGCGTGATTAGAGAGGAGTTAGACTTGTGGGTGTGCGTATGGCTAATGAGAGTTAGACCATCAACAATTTCTTCCAAAATAAAGAAAATTAACAGATGATTTGGAAAAGCTATTAAGTCACATATGCGATCCAAGTCCCAAGCAGGACTTCAGGGAGAAGTTGTGTGGGGGTTACCTGTCATATGGGCCTTGAACTCCCCTGTTGAATGTCATGACCTTCAGCTCTTCTGAAGGTCATTCTGCAGATCCTTTTGTTTGGGTGCCCTCTGTGACAGATGCTCTTTTTCCATCACAAGTTGTTTGGCTTGAAACAGGAATGCATACAGTCCCTATTGTGTGGCCTGCAGGATGGCATACCACATAAATAGAAGCATTGTGCACAATTGTGGTCAACCTTATCCAGCACAGACAAATTCAAATATCCTTCCTGCCAGGTTGGTCAAAGGAAATAAAAAGAGATGAAAGGATTTTGTTGTATGCGGGGTAGTAATGAAAAACAGAAATGAGATATGGTTGCTGGACATTCACTGTTTGGACATTAGAAGAAATTTTCTACATGTCAGAAAGCTACTTGAAATCTCATGGGACTCTCTGAGCTAATGAAACCAAACAGTTGTAAAATGGAACTCAATACACTGATTATACAACATGAGGCCGGGCTGCGGGGCGGGGGATTTGATTTAGTAAACTAAGAATTCCCCTAATCCTCTCCATTCTGTTCAACAGCCAGAAACACTTCTACATGTCCACCTGCACCACTGAAAAAACATTACAGCACTTTTTGTCCAAAAACATATGTCCTATAACCATGACCTTCTGAGACCTCAGCCTGGTGAAAATAGGCCATCTCTGCAGCCGTAAAAAAAACTCCTTTAAATCAGAGGACAGATAGTTGCAGACAACTGATTTACTAAAGCTGGTCTCATTTTCCTGGTTTGTGCTACATTCAAAAAAAAAACGCAGAACCACAAAAGCATGCTGAGAAAATGATGACTCTGCAAAATGTCCAGGGAGAATTAGAGCTGAAAGCCACCATTACCATCAAGTGAGAAAAAAGGGTTGCCACTGGAATGCATTTAACTGAATAGTGCACAAGAAATCTGGCTAATACTTCTTTAAAATTGTGTGTCACAACTGATCTTCTTGAAGGTAAACAACAACATAAGACAAAATGTGTAAAGGCAGACTTCCTTCATCAAGAGATATTGATATTCAATCATCTGTAAATTTAAATTCCCTTTTTGACTTATTTGAGGGCTTGAAAGAAAACAGTTTTGAAAGAGGTACATTTGTCCTATAATAAAAGCAGCTTACCAGAATTAGATCCTGTTAGCTTATCACAGAGAGTGCCCTGAAAGAGTTATGGTCATCTATACCGGGGACAAAACACTCTTTTGCACCCAAATTGACTGCATACCATGTTTGTGCAGTTGGCTGTTTGCAAAAGGAGCTGTGCAATAGCAATCTGGCAGAAGAACATGCTGGTGGTTATGCCTAGGATGCAGTGGACGCATCATGAGTTAATTCCTACGTTTTATATGCCTTTCTGTATATGGTCTACCTGCGATATATAAAGGACTGTCACACTGTTTAATTAGCTACTTGTATAGCTTCATCTGCACCTGCAGAGCAGTAGAAGTTATACCTGAAGATATATAACTAAGTTCATTAAGAGTTTGAAACATGTTTCAAGAGGAACAAGTATTACAGTAGACAGATTTCCATAACACTTCTTGAAAAGAGGAGGACAACTACTCTTGCATTCTGACCAATATTCCCCTCTCTTTGTAATGGAGTATCTAACACCCAGAGCCTGTTTGTGACCTCTCCCCTCTCATATAAATGCTTGTGCAGTCACTACACTATCAATCTTTAACTCATAACCTTGACAAGCACCCTGGGACTGACAGGAGCTGCATAACACCAAGTCCTTTTCCATTCTGCCTGGGGTCAGGCCTTATATCAGTATGTAGCTAATGAACTTCTCACTGGAGGTCATGCTTGGAGTATTAAACAGATATATTGAACATCTACCAACAACATCAAAAATAGGAGAGTTGGTTCTTATTTGCACTATAATGTCAGGAGTAATCCTACTGTCTTCTTTAGACTTTCTCCAGCGCTAGTGTAGAGTGAGAGCATTAGAAGAACCAGGTCCTTTATGGCCAGTTGCAATCATTACTACCCTCACACACACCCGTATCCTCATGAGTACAAATAAGACTCAGCTTCCCCTGTGGCCTGTAAAGCTCAGAACACACCAAGTAAGGGAGGGGTGCAAAATGCAAAGCATCTTTAAATTCATTGCTTGGATTTCACTCATAATTAAAGAAGATCATTTTTACTGTGACAAAATGATAATAAATAAATAAAACACCAAAGGACCCTAACCAGGGTTTGAGACTCCGTGTTCTATGACCTAAACAAACTAATTCAGCATTGAGAACAAAGGATAGATCATATTTTATGGCTAAATGTAGCCAATAAATAAAAGGATTTGCAGCCTTGAGTGAAACATGTTATATTGATGCAAGAACAAAGAATATTGTCCAGCTTTAAACATTTCGCAAACGTCAAAAAGTCAAACCAGCCTTCTGATGTCTGAGTCAATGACAATTCAAACTGTACAAATGGCAAAGATAGTTAACAGTTCACCTGTACAAGAACATTTAGTGCTATTAGAAAAGCTATTTAAGTATATACACATGTGGGAGCCCTTCCTGGCAGTTTGTTTAAGGAAGGTATGCTGGGAACATCCATAAACATCTCACTGCCCCAGTGCCACTGCCTTTGGTGTGGTGTCCAGCTCTCACATGTCTTTCTGTTTCCTCCCATGATAAAAAGACCCATGTGAGTTTGTGTGGAAGAATTTCTTAAAAATATAATAGTTCCCTCTGCAAAATTCCATAACCTATTCCTTTCTGTACCCTTTTCACCTTTCCACCCTCTTTCCAGCAGAAACATGGGACCAGCAGAAACCTTGTGTTTATGTTAGAGATAAAAGAAATTATTCTTTCATACATCTGTAGATGTCACCTTCTGTATCTTTTGCATTTCCTTAAGTAGAACTTTATTATTCAATAATATATAATGTAAATATAAAACCAGAAAATGGGAGATGTCAGCCACTTTGGCCTGCATCACTGACAGACACAGATATATTCAAAGCAGCTCTCCCTCTTGATTCATTTAAATGGGCATGATGCTGCTGTAATGAATACTTGTATCTTAAATGATGGAGAGAAGATAAATTCATATGTACCTCACTCTACAAAGCTGAAGCAGACATGCATGAAGCGTGGTGAGTTTTTAGGAGTTGCTGTCTGGATACTGTAGTCTATAATTCTTTTGAACACAACCTCTGGTTGTCTAAGGAGTTGTATCAAGTTTTCGTGTGGGTTTTAAATCTGTTGTTCCTCTGTCCTTTTGTCTTTCATAAGTCACCTTCTTCACAGAGTCTAGGCTTCATTAGTCCTGAAGTCCTCCCTTGCTACCTTTTTTTCCTTACATGCCCTATACTTTATACATGTAAAATGTGGGGCTTTTTTTTAATATAGAACTGAACAAACATGAGTAAAATTGCCAGTGTAAGTCAGGTAAGCTAAATAAAAAGCAACAGACAGTTATTCCCAGAAGGAAGCACATCATAGTGTGATGACTTGATCTTTAATGATACGATTGTATATTGAACATTTCAAGTAACTTCACCCAACTACATCAAAAGACACTGGTTACTGCATTAAAGGTTTTGTTAATCTCAATAAAGAAAGGGTGGTCTGAAATGCAGCTGCTAGATAATTAAAATTAGAATGCTATAGATGGCTACTAGATTGCTCATTTTATATAACGAATTGAAAGCCTAATAGGAAAACTCATAATACCAGCCCTCTTAACATTAACAATTACCATGATTAACAATGATACTCACAACTCATTTTTCATTAAAGACTATGGGCAGAGATAAGCTTGTTTATATAGACTAGCTTTTGAACCGATGAGCTATTTATCACTTAGAAAGCCATGAAAGGACAGAACAGCACCCAGCAATTAAAACTTGCAAAGTGACCTTGTGACAGTGAAAGACCCACCCTCCTCTGAAGCAACAGTAAGGCAATTGTTTTTAAATCAGTTAGAAATGGAAAGATAATTTGTTGGTTTGTTAAATCATATATCTTGGCCTTGGAGTGACTGGCGCGTATTGCTGCACACAGAAGGGCTCTCATACAAATGCAGGTTTTCCAGTGTACGCCACAAATTGGAGAAGTTTTAAGAGATACTAGATCAAAAGATCAATGTGCAAAGGATCAATAATGCTTCATATTAAAACAGCAAATAAAGAAACAAGGTTTCGCATAGGTGTTTTCATAGACAAAGATCAAAGCATATGCCATGTATGCACCTCAAGTTGATATCCCAATCAATCCTCATTTCCTGGTCTTACTTTGGGTTCCCTGTCTCACGGCTGTAGCCTCTCATTACCCCTCCCAAACTAAGCTTTTGAGAAGAAGAAAGTCTATTTTTTACCTGTCACCAAAAAATAATACAGCTGTGTCCTGCTTCCAAGATCTTAAGACTTTTTCCGGGTTCAGTTGAAGTGCTGTGGAGTCAAGGTAATGCATGTATTAAAAGAACAGGAAAACAGTACTGAAGTAAAAAGAACAGGTCTCTCTAAAAATGGAAAAAATAAGTCAGACATCTAAACTGTTCAATTCAGGTATCTGATATTTGTCATGTATTGCTTAAATATTAGTCATTTTAGTACTGTGATATTCAATATGCTCAGAAAGATTACAGTACAATATTAAAAGAGACTAAGAAATAGCACTAAATGATTACAAGATATCCTTGTTGGCAATGATTCAAATAGCCATTGAGAAGGGAAATAAACATTTAAAAACAGCATGCACCCACTCTAGTCTCACCACGAAAGCCATAAGGAAATAAAAGGAAATGAAAAATTAGAAGAAACTTTGCAAAATGACTGGTTTGAAAGATATTACATTTATATGCTTAGCCTGCCTTTAATTTACATTCAGGAGCTAGCCAGGATTTATATTAATCAAATTAATTTACTATTCAATTAAAAAGCAAAAATGAATGTGAAAGCTCTATCATACCAGCTACATCAAAAACGCACACACCCATGTATGCATATACACTCAATTTAAGAAACAATGAACTATCTGTCCACATGTAACATACATCTCAAGAAATTTTCTTTATTTACTTTGGAAAGAAATTAGGTGCAAGAAATTTACTTAGTGGAAGAATGAGGGGGAATCAGACTGCAGTCTTCAAGAGCAGAAATAATAGGTTGCGCTTTTTTCACGCTTCTCCATTCATTCAGTAATAATTGATTCAGGGTGATGTGGGCTTTTGAGCAGTGAGCACAAGCTAACTAAACATAATTAACATACACTACAATTATTTCCCCATGGCTCCTCCCATTGCTAGGCTTTTTTCAGCAGCTGATGATAATACCTATAACTGATTTATAATGCATAACTCCTTCCATCCCGGAACACCTTGCAAATTCTGAATAAGGTTCTGGGAGGGTTTCCCTTCCTGGCAGGAAGGGAAAGCATGTGGCACGTGTTTGTGGAGCCAAGGCTACACTGAAGGTAGTGGCAGACATCGTAAGTCATGTTCTGCTGCCTGGACATCAGCTAGAATCCCTTCATACTCCCTGCTGCAGCTACTGTTTCTCCAAACCATGATTTCCCAGCAACCAGTGCAACACCATGTTGTGCTGATGGGAGAGACCCATCAGACTCCTCTTTCCAGTGCTGCCTGTCTCACCAGGGGTAGATGGTCTCCTTGCTTTGCTGAGAGCTTCTGAGGAGACATCATACTATTTGACCCCTGTTATGTTCCCAGCTTATTGCAGTGTATGTATATAAGCCTAAACATTGTTTTCCATAAGGAAGATAATGGTTAATCTACTAAACGGTGTTGTCCTTCCTTGTCAGCAGATAACGTATGGTCCAGCACTGCATACTTCACACAAAACCCAGGCAAATGCTTGTGAGAACATAGTATATTTGTATGTGTGGAGCTTCAAGCAAAACCAAGGATTTCACTTCTTCAGCTTGTCTGCCCTCCTGACAAGCCTCCTGCTTTTACTAACAGAAGAGGGATAGGGAATCATTCAGGTTGTGGGGTCTGAAGCAGAAAATGAGTCAATAATAATCCTGGCCTTTCTCTAATACAACTGCTGGTCCAATCAAAACCACGGCCTTTTAGGTCAAGCCTATTGATTATAACTTCTTATGTGTCCAGAGCTTGTGGTGCCCCATAAGTGCACTTACTTGCAGGGTAAGTGAGTGTCAATCCATGAATTACACCTTTTGCTTTTTGCAGTGAAGATGTCAGAAAAGATGACAGATTCCCTCCTTTCAGGGGTCTTGAGGAAGTTCGCGCTCTGATATCAACAAATGCAAAGGCATTTACAGACTAAAGGCTGGCTACTTGAATGCATGCTTCCAAAAGAGACAAGGTGGATGAAGGTCTCAGCCCTGATAAATGGCTTGAAATTTGGCGTGCTCCAGGACTACATTAGAAAATACACTCTAGATTCAACCAGTGGAAAGCACCTTTTGAATAAATACCTCTTCCAATAACAATTAATTTTCAGAGCCCACGTGGGTGAAACCTGCAATCCCAGTTCCAGGGCTGTCAAAAGTAACTCCAGTAAAGAAACTCACACCTGGAGAATCTGAGAGCAAAATCTGACTGAGCAGATTTCTCCTGTTGATAATGTCAGAGGAGGAGGAAGTGGAGAGGAATTGTTTGGCTGGAGTTTGTTGATTTGATAGAAGCTTGCAAGCCTGGTTTGGTAAATCAGAGGTTAGATGGGAATTTAATCATGATTGACACATAAATGGCAGTCTCTTTAAAGGAAAGTGATACATCATCTGCACTTATATATCACGTCATACCAACAATACCAGATCCACTTTAGATATACATATCTAGCTAAATAACATTGGAAAATATTATTTATATCCAGTTTTCTCAAAAGTGAGATTTTAAAAGGATCTTTTGGTGATGCGTGTCTACATCCCACTGATTAAAAAGTTCAGGCAGCTTTTAGTACCCAGATAACAGCATAACTTTGCTTGGAAAGGGACTTTTGGTCCAACTCCCTGCTCAAAGCAGGGCTAGTTTTGACGTTTGAGTGGGTTGTTCAGGGTCCTGTCCAGGGAAGTTTTGCGTATCTCCAAGCACAGACACTCTACAGCCTTTCTGAGCTACCTGTTCTAGTTTTTGAACACCATCAGTGCAAACCTTATATCTAATTGAAAATTTCCTTGCTACCACTTGTGTCTGTTGCCTTTCATCCTTTCTCTGCACATCTCTGAGGAGAGTCAGGCTCTGTCTTCTCTACAACAAATCAACAGAATATATCAACAATAATATTTCCGCTCAGCCCTCTCTTCTCCCAGCTGAACAAATCCAGCTTTCTCACCCTAGTCTTGTATGGCACATGCTTTGGCATGTGCTCCAGAAGATCCATGAGATCGTTGAGGGTGTTCCACTGTTACAGCAGCTCACACATCTCAGGAGTCAGCCCAAGTTAAGTTTTAAACCACGAAGAGGGACTACACAATACACGAGTAAGACACGTGAATGTAGATATTCAGCTGTTCAGTCTGTGCTCCATGTACAGTTTACAAATATTAAACCAAGCAGTCTTGAGATAATATGCCCAAACTGTTCATTTGGTAGGACCCAAAATACCCTACTCTTCAGCCCAAGTCTCTCACCCTGGAGCAAATGCCCTAACTACTAAACCACCACGCAAAAACAGGGGATTTGGTACCTACTCTGGTTCAGAATAAAAATAATTTTTAAAGTCTGTTCCCCCTGCTCCCTTTCTTGGGAAAAAAATTGAAGTTTTAGGACAAGGTCAATTCCACACTAGTCCTTCTTTAGTGAAGGGAATAAAATGACCTAAACACTGATGTGGGCAAGATTAACACTCACCTTCAGTCCCTGTGCTTTCTGCCATTGAACGTAGGCTGCATGCTCTCTGGTATGGACCTGTGTTGACAAAGATCACTCTCCATACATGTTATACAAGGTTTGCAGGGGCTTTAGCTCAGTCATCAGGGTCTATTACAATAGCAAGGTACGGAAACAATCCTTTCTCAGTCTCACCCTTTACAGGACTTACCCCCCAGGTCGCCCAAGTAGACAGAAGCAGGAAAAGGAATTTAACTCCATTTTACCCCAGTTCCAGCGCAGCCCGGTAACCACAAGACACCAACAGAAAGATCAGAGAGGCAAATTAAGGACATACAACTGGACAGGCACCTGTTGAGCCTTTTAAGTCCAAAGAAATGACCTTTTCTCTTTTCTGCAGTTATTTTCCTGAGACAGCTTGCTATGAAATGCAAAAAAATAACAAAAAACAGTTGGGTTTACATTCTTTGTTAAGAAGGAAATAAGAAGTGAAAGTGGGCAAAGAGAGAAAGTATAACTGGAGAAAACACCCATAAAAACAACCAGTATGATTTGGAAACTGTATGTGCACAGACATTTGCATATGCAGTAAATATGCATATACATTTGAGTTGTATCTTATAGATATGAAGCTGAGACAATGCATATAAAGATATGATGTACTTTAAGCTTCTATACCTGAAGCTACTCAGGTTCATTTTCCTGGATCTCCTTATTTGTGATTTATTTCTGAAGACTAAATTAAGTTTTTAAGTAAACAGTTGCAGTGTAACAAGCTAATCTGGGAACTATGTAACACATTTCTCACTCTTATAGATAGGGAAAATATTCAATTAGTATTCTGCCCATGATAATTTTTAATTTAAAGCCTTTAACCAAAGTACAATGGACTTTTGACATATAAATATTAAAAATTAAATTTCCTGAGTTCATTATCTGATAATTAGAACTAAATAACATCTTAACTGAGAGACAAACCCCACGCAAAGCAAGTCAGTTCCATTTAAGATTCCATTAGAAAAGTGTTTGAGCTAGTATGTAATGGACCATAAAATTTAATTTGGAAATGATATTACCAAAAATGATGGAATGATACCAGTCACAAAAGGACATGTAGGCAGCCCTCATCTTTTCATTTGGCGTGATGTTCTTCTATTGATTGTGTAGAATTAGAAAGGAATTACTTAATATTGCACAGAATAACATATGTAGTTTTTTTCCCTTTTCTCCACTGCCTCAGTATTTAAAAGTCAGAATTGACCAGTGTAGCTCCATGTAATTACAAAGATTTCCTTATCTTAGCCTATTTGCTGAAGTCATCCTAAAGAAAGGGTCCCCTAATCCATTGGCTGTCTCATATCTCATTTACATTGGTGGTAATCCCCATCCTATCTCAGCATTTAGGTAATGACTTTGGGATTAAATTGCACTTCTTGCAATTCTTTACTTTCAAATCTCTACAACATATCAGCGGGGCCCGGCTGAATAGGGCTGTCAGAGGACTGGTAATGCAGCCGGGTAGGTAAGGCCTCTGACTTTAAAGTGAAATTAACTTTCTTCATAATAGGGTTTTAAGAAAAGAAAACCTTCACTCCATGTTGCAAAGTATTTTAGGTTGTTATAAAAAGATGCCAGGATTAAGTTATATTAAGCTTTCTAAACCAGTGTATTTAGCTACTTTTGCTGCACTTATAGCTAAGGTGGTTTTAGTAAGTCATTTTCAGATAGTTATCAGTCTAAAAGACCTGCAAATGTCAGGTGTATCTTAAATTTTGCCTTATAAAAAACTCTGAAGAGTACTGCTCTGAACTACTAGAATCACATCGTTAAATTTCATTTAATCTATCACATCCAATGAGCAAAAATCTGCTGTTTGTTATGACCTCATATTGAAAATTAAAAAAAAAATATGGGAAATTAACAACTTCAGACCAAATTAAACCAGATACCTAAATAAATTTCTGATTTTAAGCATGTGAATAATTTTACCAAAGTCAAGATACAGCAAAATTTATTCAAAATTAGGTATAGATTTCAACATCTTCCTAAATTTGGGCTTCAATAAGAAGTTTGTCAGGACAGAGCCATCTTCTTTGTCTGTTGCAAAAAGACACAGTTTTGTAAAATACATGCATGTATTGGTGAGTGAAAAATAAATTATATATATTGTTATGGCTATGTTATGAATATGAATAAAGGTAGTGTCATAAACAGTTGTTGTTGCACAAAGCTCCTTTATAGAAAGGTATTTTTATTTGCTCAACTTAACATTTCTAAGTCCTTAAGCTGCTTTGCTTTTCAAATATTTATTTACTCACATTTCATCTTTAAAACTTCAGCTGTTTCCAAGATTGGGACAATACCTTGTTTAGACAGATTAAGAGTATCCTTTCACCTAGTTCACCGAGGTGCTGTAATGCACCACATATCAAATGAGAGACTTGACATTTAGCAGCTGGATCATGATACAATAGAGGATATGCCTGTTGCCATCACTCTGAAAAGCAGTCCAAGGCAGCCAAATATAAATCACCTGAGGAATCTAAATTCATACATCCTCCTTACCTTGGCAGCTGCATCCTGAAAAGAGTCCATCTGCATTGAAATCAGGGCCAACAGATGTGCACCCTGTCCTCTGCTGCTGAAGTCACCATCTGAAAGGACCACGTTCAGAAGAAGCTCACAGCAGGATACACCTCGCCTGACCCCTGTGTTGGCCTTTTGTGCATATATCCTAGGAAACAAGCCTTTTACAATGTGTAAGTACTTTCTTTCTTTTTCCACAGGAGCCAAGCCTTCTTATAGCATCCCACTAGATCATACTTCACACAGGATAGTGGAAGATTAGGCAATCTTATGGAAAAAAAATAACTGTTGAGGCTATTAAGACCAAAGATACCACCTCCGGCATGACAAGTCCCTCAGTCAGATCACTGGATGGTAGCAGTATTTCCTAATCTGATAGTGCATTGTCATTGCCCTCTTTTATCAGGCACCGATCACCGCCTAGCTAGACAGGCTTTTGGTCTAACCCACTCGGGTCATACATATAACCATTGTCACTGTCTTACCATAAGTACAATAAATAAATGTATAAACATTCAGACTAAGAAAGAATGTAAAATCAGCATGAGATCATGTCCTTCTTGTTTCACGTTTTGCTGCTATGGAGGCTAACAACCAGATGAGTTGTGCTTTGCAATTAATTTGGCTGGCAAAAATTAAAATCAGGACTGGTTGACCTACTTTCCAATACGACTATGTCCAGAAGTTCAGAAGTTAGTATGGGAACTTCTCGTGCTTGGTCTCAGGTGAAAATAGATATTCTACATACACCTATATGTTCCTATAATCTTCAATCTTATTGCTATTTCAGGTCTCCCCATTAAATGGGTGGAGGGAAAGTACAAGCAGCTCTGTTTTCACCATTGCACTGCCAGACACTGCCCACAATGCATGGGGTGTGAGCAACAAGATGCTAACATTGTACCTGCCACTCTGCCCAAAGACTTCAACCCCAAATGGTATTCAGCTCCTCAGTCCTAACAAGATGCTGTCAGTAAGACAAAAACACTGTCAACAGCTACAGGAGGGAAAACTCAAGACTCATACGGCTGCAAGAAAACACAAATCTTTAGGACGTTGTCCTGTTTGGAGATCACTTTGAATTTTCCCATTGGAAGTCAGACATCTCAAGAATAAAATTAACTTTGCTGACAATAATCTGGCTCTCTTATTTATCATTCAGGGACACCTTTCAAGAAATCATAAGTCCACCTATATGGAGGGGTGAGCTGCCTGCTTACCTGCCTTTGCTGCCTACGCTTGCCCCAGAGGTTTACTGCCACCAGTCCAAGGGGAGAGAAGGAATGGCAGCCAGGGGCCAAGCATTGGGTTTGATCATTTGAGAAGGAGGGGAGATTTGCCAGAAATGCCAAAAAAACTTCCATACAGGCTCTTTTATTCTCATTAATTAACCACTTAGAGGCAAAAATAGTTTTACAAGGCAACAGCGAATCCACTCCCAGAAATATTACTTCAAACCATCACTTTAGTATACTTCTCTCAAAGTTGCCTAGAAATCACAGAGACGTTTTTTTGAAACTGCTTCTTTGAGTATGAAATCAATTTTTTTGCCGTACACGCTGCTCAGAGGCATCATTAACAAACACTGCAGGTAATTACTAAGCAGTGATGTTCCATCAGGACAAAGCAGAAAAGTAAGACAAGGAATTTAATAGGAAGCTCTATTAAATTATAATTAAACTTATTCTTCTTTATACTCATGGTATTTTTACAACAGGCTGTATTCGCTGTGTTAATAAGGTTCTGAAATGTGTAACAGCCACCAACTCAATGCTGGAAATAAGGGCTGAGTAGCCCTCATCCCAGAGTCCCCAACACAGCAACATGGCATCTCAGCCTCATGGGGGATGGCATAAGCTACGTAGAAGAGATCATGCCTTCCCTGTCTGCCCCCTGCAATGCCATAATCTATCTGGAAAAGGAAGAGCCTTTGCCTTCCCATCCCCATTCAGATCAGAGCTATGTACACTGGGAGAAGGTAGTGATTCCCTTTGAAGGGAAGCTGCACAGTCCAATGGTTATCAGAACCTTGACTGGTAGATCAGGAGTTGAGCAAGCTGCTGAGAGTATTATCAGACCATCTATTATATGCAAGATCATTCACACTGAATTAACTTTATGCTTCCAGAACCTCAGATAGGTTTTGATGTTTAGGTGCTTTTGAAGAACACATCCTTTACCTGGCATAAAGATCATCTTCCCGCTGTGAAACAAAGACAGTGTAAAGCTTACCTCACCGGCTGTATTAAACCCAAATTCCCATACAAGAATGGTGAATATTTGCAAGTGATGTGCAAATTTTTTTTACAAACAATATTAGAAAGCATATTCATCAAAGGCACACCTAAGACAATGCACAAAGGCAACTATCATTTCTGCTACAAACCCTATAGATAAGAGAAAACATTAAGCACATAATGGCTCAAGTGTGCTATACTATGAGTGTTTAGCCCCATTTCACATGTTGCCTTGCAGTCTTTTTCATACACTTGGCTCTGCAGTTCAGCTCAGTTGTATCCAATGAGTGATAATTGGAAGCCCTCCTCCTGCCATTCTCCAGAATGATACGGAAATTAATTCTTGTACACTGTGCATTGCGTACACCAAGGGAAGTTGACCCTATCAATTTACATACACTATAGGGGCCTGCTATCACACTGCAGCCAGCAAACAGCTTCTCTTATCTAGGAAAGACCCTCATTTGTTATTTCTTGCTGAATACACCCACTCCTATTATTTCTGTAATTCTTTGCAATAATAGACCTTACCCTAATGAAACCCGCATTATGAGAAGGTTATAGTCCTGACCCAAAGACGATTAGCTCTGTGCTCTGTTATTGCTACATATGTAATTGTATAATTGATTTTAAAATTTACTTTTGTGTCCCCAAACCATAAAGCGAGCAGCCCATTAAGGGGGAGAAACACAATTAATATATCTATTAAAGTGGGGCAGGATATTATTGCAATTTTAAGATTATGCGGGTAAGTGTACACATAAAACCAAGAAAGAAATGCAAAAGTTGAGATTCCCATCATACTTCATTTTAGGAAACATGCAAAGGATGTACGTTTTCAGTACACAACAAACAGCTCAGACACAGGTCTATGAGATATACCTGGTAGGTAGGGGTCCAATCTTAGACACAACTCTACGAAGCCAAGTGGGTAGAGCATTCTGCAGGCCCGAGCCTTTGTTAGTCTATGCTAATGAAGCTATGAAATCTTTGTTTCCACATAATTTACTTTTATATGTATGCTTGACTATGCATCTAAGACAATGTGAATGTTGTTCCTCCTAGTCTGTAGATAGATGTTAGATAACTGACAATTCATGTTTCAATGTTTAAATCCAAATAAATAAAAACATACACAATTAGCGCCACAGGTTTTTTTGACTCAAAAGTATTTTGTCCTCATTTACACTTAGTCCTTACTGTCTAAGCAACTGACAGCTTCCCATCATCTAAAGCAATCTGAGGGGCTCAGATTCCTGCATTGTTTTAGTTATTGAGATGGGGACAAATTCTCTCTTCAGACCAAGCATTGCACTGCACTTAAAGACTCTGCACGTGTACTGCACTTAAAGACTCTCCACGTGTGCATGCCTGAGCGCACCATGGAAGGTGGGCTTTCACCGTGCAACAGTCCTACTATCACTTGTACAGTAGCAGCCTAGACTAGACTGGGACCTTCTCAAGCCAGGGCAGATTTTGCACTAAAATCTTGCACAGCAACAGGAAAGAGGGACCTGGCAGCAGGGAAGTAGGAGAGAAAAGATCAGCGAAACCTGCCATAGTCCACTTCAGTGTCGTTTCCCAGCTAGCAACACCAGAGAAATCCAGCTGACTAGGACACGGTGCTCTAGTATGACTTAAAGAATTGGATGGGGGGCAGCTGGCCTAGACACATATCTTCTGAACTTGCCTGGTACCACAAATGTAATTTCTGATGGTGGCCTCCATCACAGGTTCCTGCATTTGTTCTGTAGCAGCAGCCTAGCACCTTGCACCTGAGATGCTGCAGCAGAACAGCCAGGGCCCTCAGCAGCAAGGGTTCACTTTATGTAGCCAAAACACAGGCATCCAGTGTTATTTCACCAGTCCCACACGCCCTCCAGATGCTTCTCTGGATGGCAGCAGGTGTCTCATGGGTCTGCCACCATAGCTGGCAGCCACTTGTGGCTTCCCTGAGGATGCCTGAAACAGCACCAATACTTGGGGGCAGCTGTGTCATGTCCCAAGCGACTTTCTGACAAGAGCAGTGAGCCTCTGTCAAGGAGGCTATTGACCCTGAGGTTGACATTTATCTCATCATAGGTGGGAGTCAACTGCAGACGCTGGGTCTACACTACAGAGTCTGCTCTGGAGCCTGAGACCATCCCACTAAAGCTCTATGTCCTACACCTACAAAGGAAAACTGAAGCAATGGGGTTGTTGCCAGTAACTTCTGTCTAACTTGGTTTTGGCTTACATATATTATATGCGGGAGTCAGGGCTTTTCCCCATCTTTAGACAAGTTGGTATTCCCACTCAGAATTACTCATTATCAGAGAACCATATTACATGGACATGCCTCTGTTGAATTGGATTTGTGAGATAAGTTAAGGAAAAGGCAGTTGTGTAATTTGCACACAAAGTGGTTGGAATTGATCTAAAACAAACCTTTAACTTTCAAACTGGTTTAAATGGGGAAAGGACCATTGGATAATTACATCATTTAACACATTGATTGTCTAAAAGTCAATTCTAATGATTTCAGAAATAGAGGGCATTGTGCTTTCCTCATTTTTAAGGAAAGATTTTTGCTCAGTGCAGAGGAGTAAATGGTGAATTTTTTAAAAGAGACAATATAAAAGAGCTGAAGAAAACAAAAGTTTCATTATGCCAAACAAGGCTTATTTCACAAAAGCTAAAAAAAAATCAATGGGACACAATTAAACTGGGTGCATGTCCCCTTACAGTACAACAAAGTAAAAGCAACTTAAATGACCTGTGTGTATTCAGAATACATAATTAAAGAGGTAGTTTGTATCATTAGTCTCACCGCATCTACATTTACTTGAAAGTTTTGCATCCTGTCTGTTATATTTGATCGTTGTCACTTGATCATTAATTAAAAGGTGCAGCACTCAGAGCCCCAAGATTAAATTTTCTCTTTTTGTAGTTACTTATACAATACTGCATTTCTCTATCCATCAGAATACAAAATATACGAGTGTGTCACAAGGACATTGATAATCATATTTTGCATTCATGGAAGATTTCAGACCTTTGGAGGCCAAATTCTTACTTTTACTTGTATGACTAGCCTAGTGGGATCCTTTGCATACACAATGGAAAACTGAATTTTAGCCCCAGATCTCAAGACACTTAGAAACCACTGTAATAAAAGTTGCATTCATTTAACTGAAGGAAGGTTCTTAAATCAATTTAGTCACACCACTGCAAATCCACGCGGACAATCTTAAATCAATTTGAACCTGGCTTATTTCAATTTGGCTTAATTCAGAAAGAAATCAATTTAAGCTGAAGCAATATATGCAAGGTTTACATTTATGTAAGAGTGTGCACAAAGGCATTTGCAATATTTTAAGCAAATCAACTTGGAAAGTAACTTCAGGTTCTGCCTACATTTAGAGCGCTTCCCTAGTACAGACGCACTGGCAGCTCTGCACTTCCAATGTAGTTTTAAGGATATCAGAGAAATTTTGCTTCTTAAGTATACAGTAATTTCATTTCCATTAACAAAAAACTGTTAAGCTTAAATTCAGGTTATTTTGTGTAATGGTTTACGTTGGCTCAGTCTGCCCAGGCTGTGTACCTTGCACTCTGAGGGGCACAGCTAACGAAAGTCTGCTTGGTAGATTTGGCCTTAAATAAACTTGTGTGACATGTAAAACTGAAATGGTGTCAACTTTTAGTTCCCTCGTAAGGTCCCTAGGACTTGTCGTAAAATTCTGGAGATTAACTTGAAGGTAAGGGACATCATACCATGATGTAAAGTGGCTCTTTCTGAGGCAACAAGAGGTTCATACAAATACTAATTCTGGAAGAACTACAGAACCTGACAAGTCAATTTTATAGGTATTACTGTATTTGGAGTTCAGAAACACTGTATTTCTGTAACATCTTTTGAGCAGTCTGATGTTTGAGTTTCCCTTAGCTGGGTCTTGGGCAAGCAAGTGGATACAGCCAGTTTTATACAAACAGGTAGATCAGCACTGCAGATTTTCAGCTTGCAATGGTCATGCAGTCTCCTCAATCTATCAAAGCAGGGCTATGAATGATTCATCGAGGGTCCAGATTCTCCCAGTCTTTCTGGGATGAAATAGCAATTTATTACAAGAAGAGGAGCAATGACATCAGTGAAACCCATGGTATATAGGGTGCTTCTAAAAGTAAAGAGGAACATGAGATCTTGGGTTAGGTTTCTGTTAGAATGGTAGATTTTTTGCAGCATAAATATGTGCCAGTTCATTAGGGGGAAAAATTACTCTCCATAACCCGTCCCCTCTGTCTAACTGTACATATTCAGACAAGCAGTCAGCGATCACCACACTGAGATAAATGCCTGGAGGTAGTAGAAAGAGCTTCTTTGAACCAGGGAAGGTTGTGTCGGAGTATTGTCGGAGTATTGTCGGAGTATTATTCCTTTAGGTACCGGAAATTTTGAAAAATAAAATCTTCACCATTTACTTCCAGAACTTGTGCCTGGCATGTTTAAAGCTTTCTTTCGAAAAGAATTCTTTTCAAAAAGAATTAAGGTCCTCTCAAAAATCCAGTTTTCTTGGTCGAAAATAAATTAAAACTGCCCATTTCTAATTTGGCAGTGAGATCTGACCTTGCTGAAGCAATCAAAAAAAAATTCAGATAAACAGAAAGTAGGAGATGCTCCTTCACATCATAAGACCTTATCTCTCCTTTTTTCCATTTTTTCGTACTATGTATATAACTCAGAGGGTTTGCATGGCTCTGATAGGGTAGGTCTTTGTGCCGTTGGCATAGAGATGAACTTCACTGTTGCTCACATTGCCAATCTATTTGCTTCAGGCAAAAATAAGAAGACTGAGTTTTGCTTTCCTAAAATAATCTGCAGGGAAGACTGTGATGTGGCAGAGTAGAAAACAGGGAAGGTGTGCCATACAGTAAGAATCCTAAGGATGTCATGGATCTGCATAAACACTCTATAAATCACCCTTTTATGATATTCTTTGCAATGGACAACAGCGTTACTCTCTCATGTCACTGAAAAAGCTTTCCTTTATTCTAGGTTCAATGCCATTTTCAAAGGAGCATGTCAGTGAGACCATCCTTACCCATGAAGTGGATGGAGGAGGGGAAATGTCATACTCTGCTCAGCAGTTGCTTGTAGCAAGGGTCAAGAACTTCACTCAAAGGCACCAACTATTCCCTACACTTCAGAAAACATCACTCAAACTGTACAGAAAATACAACAGTGGAACATTTTTCCAGCTAGAGCTCAGGATTTCAGATAAGATTGTTGAGAAAAGCTTGGCAGAAAGTTTCCTATTCTAATATGTGGAAGCTTTTGGCAAAAAAAACCCACCATGGTACCATAAACCTAAGACCTGCAAGACATCCCAACAGCAGGATTTTGGTACTGCTGCCCATTGGTTTTGCTATGCAAATGCAAAGCCTTTTCCAGGGGCTGAGCAGCAGCAAATTTCAGTGTCTTAAGGACTCTGCAATTGCTAATAAGGTTCCCAGCATTGACCTTCAGTGTCTTCTTACGTCAACCATCTGCAAACACCTGCCAATCTCACTTTGCTCTGCCAGTGCTGGCAAGGCATCCACCTGCAATTTACCCCATTTTATAAAACAGGCAGAAGACTTCTACCCACCTCCTCCCTAGCTGATTTCCACCCACACCTGGAGATCCAGGCAGCAATGTGGCCGGGAAATTTGCACTGATGGTCCAGCTATACTCTCTGTCAACACCAAAATGGCAATAAGGAAACATGTTTGCAGAAGTGACAGGATGATCTGGGTATGACAGATTCTGCCTCGTGGATATGGCCAATGAAACAAGCAAACAGCAGAGAAAAGGGGTAAGCTGTAAGCAGTACAGGGCAAGTAGCAAATGCTACAGAAAAGGTATTATCCCTTTTGTCCCAAATAACAAATGGAGGCGGCAGAAATTCTACATTCTTCATCTTATCAATGTGGAAAAATACAGACAGCCACAGCTATTACACATAGTATTATAGGAAGGCAAGAAGACATATATTTGTTCTGAAATTCATCAGATAACTTCAGTAAATCACATGTCAAAATATTTTTTAAAAGTGAGGGTTTTGGGAACTGTTTCCTTTGCTTATGTTCAGCTGAATAAAACAAAATATATGAAATAAACTCAGATGCTTAATCATGGAGACAAAACTGAGGAAGATTATTCTGCTTAAAAAATATGGTTGCAACTTGCAAATGCATTTTTAGAAGTGATTTTGTTACAAAGTGTCCTATCAAGAAATATCATGAAAATTATAGTGAAGCATGCACATTACTCAGTGACCGAAATGGTTATAGAGAGTTTGAAAAGCTAAGCAATTTAGCAAGAGCTGAATTGTCTTAACACCAAAAAGTTGTGATGAAACCGTCCTCCTACCATTGCTTGGCCATCAATCGCTTATAACAGCAACTATGTGGTGGGAGAACACGTACTGCTTCAGGCCATGAGAAAACCCAGACCCTTAACTTTGATAATTTAGCACATGCTAACTGTGCTGGCTTGATAGTCTCAAAGTGTTTTCTTTCCCCATAGAGGAGTATGGATTACTGTACCTGACCTGCCATGGGTCAATGGGTCTCCGCTCTTTGGGTGCAGGAACCATTTCTGTGCCTGTCCATGGGATACTGGTTTACAATCTTAACTTTTAGCAAAGAACAGTAAGAACAGCAGCAGGAAATGTTTGGGATCTTATCAGTACTTATAAATACTTAAGGGGAGGGTGCCAGGTAGATGAGAATAGTCTTTTTTCAGTGGTGCCCAGTGATAGGACAAGAGGTATCGGGCACAGACTTGAGCATAGGAAGTTCCATCTTAACATGAGGATGAACTTCTTTACTCTGAGGGTGGCAGAGCACTGGAACAGGCTGCCCAGAGAGGTTGTGGAGTCTCCCACACTGGAGACATTCAAAACCCAACTGGATGCCGTCCTGTGCAACTGCTGTAGGTGTCCCTGCTGTGGCAGGGGGGTTGGACTAGATGATCTCCAGAGGTGCCTTCCAACCCTGACCATTCTGTGATTCTGTGAAAGAGAAGAAAAGGGAAAACAGATATCTCTCAGACTCAAACCTGAGGGATAGTTTGGCCCAAAATCTAGTTCCATGAGAGGTCAAACTTTTCTTGTTCTCTTTGGAGTCTTCAGTAAAGGGTCCATGCAATACACTCAGCACCTGGCTGATCAGGTCCTAGTAACCAGATCCTACAAAATGTGCTAAGGACCCATGATCCAAAATACAGACTACCAGAAACTGTCTAAAGTTAGGCATCCAATATGGAGCTTTTGGGGGAATTACGGTGTCTTGGAAAATCTGCAAAATCAGGAACCAGGGTAGGCAAAGTTCAAACCCATGAGGACGCACAAAAAACAACACAACATTCTGATGAGATTGGAACAAGCAAAATTCAGAGGAAGAAAAAAGACAGACAAACAGGGTGCTAAAAATTATATTCAGAACAACTACATTCTACGTTCATTTTATCATCTGATAACTAAAACCTCTTTTGGACTACAATTAAATCCACTCATTGGTCAAAGAAAACAAGAAATGCAACTACTGAAAGGCAAGAAAAGCAGAAGCTGTGCAGGGCACAAGTCTCACCATTCTTCAGCCCCAGCGCTCTGCAGGCCACATGCCACGGACTTGCAGCCTGTCTGCTAATCCTGCTGTCACACAGACGCCATGACTGGGAAAACATCCTTCCTACAGGCAACTGAAAAATAAATACCACAAACAAGCTATTTCCCTCTGGTCTCAACTGGAATCTATTTTTCCCCAAAAAAAATCTTTTACTTTAAATGTAGGTTCCCTGTAAGTGGAACATCAGTAGGCCACATGTGACACCTTGAAACGAAATGGTATCTGTGTTTTACCTCGCAAGAGAAAGAACTTCATTATAAGCCAAGTCTATCTATGCAGCCACTCAGACATCTATAAGACATCACCAGTACTCTGAGTACACAAAGGCAAACTATAAATTTTTTTTTGCATGGACTGAAAGAAATCAAACTGCTGAAATGTATTACTACTATCAGGAAAATGTACATTAAGAGCAATCACTAACAGTTAATAAATACCTTTTAGACATTCTATCTCTGAATAATGTATCTCTCCAGTTTGTTTTTGAAGGCAATCTGAATGCCTGTTTGCATCCTCTGAGCAAGGTCTTGAAACAGTGGCTGGTGGTGCACTCGCAAAATTAAACAGACTGTTGATAAGGAAGAGCAGCAAGGACTGCTTGGTTCTCAGCCCTATTATTTGTTGTTGGATGAGCTGAAGGAAGCCCTTCATTGCTTTACATGTAAAGCACCTTTCTGATAAATGCAATTCACTGTTAGGCGATCTCATGCACTTTAGATGCTTGATTACATTTTTGCAAATCAAGCCCTAGAAGCTTAGAAGTTCAAAATTTATTAGATCAGTTAAAAAAAACACACCACACATACACACAAAGACTATTTGAACTATTCCTTCCATTGAGCTTAGAAACACCTTTGCTACTTCTCTCTGGTGGGAAAACCTATTAATTGGCACCATCAATTACTCGCACTGATGAGCACTTGCGCATCTGAGCAGTCACAGCAGGGTTAAGGAAGACCATCGTACTGTTCCTCCAGGTATGTGCCCCTTGGTGCTCAGAGGTATCACATTGCCCATCCCTGCATGTTGCTTGCTGCAATTTGGTATATACTGGTGTACAATAATAAGAGTAATATTTCTCACAAAGAGATTTGATGAGAGCCTGATCGAATGATTTCAAACACAGTTGTACTCAAATCTCAGAGTCACTGTAAAAACAGAACCTATGGAATACATATATTATTATTTAGTTATTACTTTTTGCAATCTATAGTCCCATTATTTTTCTTCTCCAGCTCTTGGAAAGCAATTGTGCCATTCAGGGGTGATTCCCCCCAGCCCTCTCCTTCCCTCCAGGGCTTGCATATGCTTGACACTACTTGGAAAAGTGACTAACAGGGTGTTCACTTTTACCAGGCCATTAATTGATAACACTTAATTAATCTGCCGTGTGAGAGATCAAATGAAGATTGTGTCCCACAACCAGAAACATATATTGACTTTGTTATTCCAATTATGTGTCTGACCAGAACAGCCCTTTGGTATAAGACTTAACCTTTGAATCACCCTCAGCGCAGAACTAGATCAGCTGCTAGGGATCTGACCTGAAAAAGACCTTGACACTGCCGGAGCTCTATATGTGCTCGAAAATGTTCCACCTTGTGCTTGTCATAGCCAGCATTCCTGTTGTCATTTGCAATTACATTTGTGTGTTGGACACAATTCTCCGATAAGAAGCCGATAATTAGCGGGAAGCTCTGATTACAATTCACTGTTACACATTGGCACACATTTTTGTTTGTTTTGTTTTGTGGTGGCTTTTTTTTTCTTTAAAGAATGCCCAGAGAAGAGCAATTAGTTTCAGCAGCAATTGGGTAAGTGCAGCAGACAAAGAGAGTAAATTGCCTTTAGCAGACAATTTATAAATCAGCTGTAGATTTCCAACTCAGTTTTTATTTTTGTTTCCCTGGGTTGTCTTCTACTAAATAGATGGGTAACATCATCAGAGGCAGTTTTGGTGTAATTTACTATAAGAAAACATAATTAAAAATATATTCATCAGATTCCCTGTGGCTTTCTTCTAGCAGCAGTATAACAAGGAGTAGCAATTGACCTCCTCTATGTGCTAATTTTGCTACGTCAAATCTACATTTCTTCTCCCATACAAGTCAGTATAAAATCTGGAGCAGACATACCCAAAAGTGCGTAGCAAATCTTAGTTAACATCCACCTGCCATGAACATCACATACCATTTTGTCAGACATGGATCTGACCAGGATATGGATGGCTATTTTATGGTGCAATTTTCTTTAATGCACCCTTTCTCCAATAACACCCTTTCCAACCAGAGGTAGAGGATAGCGTACAAATGTGACAATGAATTGCACAAAGATGAATTCTTCAGAAAAGAAGCCACAATACAGTAATATTTGTTTTGAAAATATATTATTTTAAGACAACCTCATTATTTGAGCATTGAACTTAGCAATACTACTTGCTGGCAGAGGAGGAAAGAAAAGTAGGCTCAGAGACACCTATGAATAACAAAATCCCCTGAGAATGAGACCATTTCAGGTCCTCCATCTTGTCTATTATTACAATCTACTGTGAAGTAAAACTGCTTGGTTCTGACTTAGCTGATGTAAAATCACTGAGGTAGCTCCAAACTCATATAACTCCGAAAAATTTAATATAGAGAGTTACCAGTTTAAAGTTGTTTTAAGAAGGCAGAGCATCAATCTGTTGCATTAGCAAATAAAAATATGATGTGCCTAATACCTACATTGTTATTTAAATCATCAACATTTATTATTGATAAACAAAAGGAAGAGTAACTGGCCTGATAGATTAGCATACGAGGCTCTTACCACTAGGTTGGTGCCTTTTAAACAGGATTGTTGAACAGGGTTCAATAAAATACTAATTTCTTTGCCGCACCCCCACAAAGCAAAGAACTATCAAACTGTTTAATTGTCCTGATTAAATCCCATAGGGTTCTAGTAATGAAAAGCAGCCAAATGTACAAGCTAACAACAACCCACATGTACAGCAGTGGTCTCTCAAACATTTTGTTTTCAAAGTATTAACCAAGACACAGTTTTCTTACTCTTCCCGTAGCACACCACAGGGTCTTTAACTTTTAACTGGCTGGGTACCTTGGCAAGAAGCAGGGCTGTGCAGAGGAAATGCCTATGGAACATACAGCTGGAAAATTTTAGTATGGTATCCAAAAGGGCTGTAAACCAACGGCAGCACGAACCCCCAAGAAACACATCTAATGTTGGGGTGAATCTTGACCCCATAGACTTCTGACTGAGATACAGAAACACTACCAAATGAACCAAAGGCAAATGAGAAACATCCAAAGATAAATGAATATATGCCAAGGCTTATGTGTGCTATCAAGCAATAAATACACTAGGAGTAGGAAGTGCAAAAAGTAATTAAGGTTAAGAAAGAGGCATATGCAAGCTATAAAACATTAGGTAGAGAGGAGGACTAGAAAGATTGCAGAAGGAAGTTAAGAGAGTGTAAAGAAAAAAATTAATACAGGAGGCAGAGGAAGAGACAGTAAGGGAGATTGCATGAGACGTTAAGATAAATAAGAAGATAATTTTCAAATCTGTAAGGCTCAGGAGTCAGATGTTGGAGAAGTGTCTCTAAGAGATGGCAGAGAAATTCTATTCTAAAAAGCACACAGTGTGCTAAAGCAGATCAAAATCAAATGTTTCTAACTCCACATTCAGAAGGTTTTGGACCCTCCCCGTGGATTCCTGGGGTAATAACATACACAACTTAGATAACATTGTGCAGCTTTGACCAACCCACATGTACATTATGTTATGATATTACGGTTGTCCTTTGTAAGGACAAATGGATAAACTGAATTAGATGTGAAACCAAAACCACATCAGAAGGGTGGCTTGAAGTGTTTGGAAGGATGTTGAGACAAGGCATAAACAGGCCACTCGTGGCAAAAAGAAACTCAAAAACTTTGGAGAAGTGATTTAATGTTGGCCAGTCAGGGAACACTCATATCAGCAGCAATGACATTTTAAGTGCCAGAGGGAGTATCAGCTCTTTTGCACTTAGATGACTAAGTAGAAACATGAAATGGTCAGAATACCATGGGTGGCTGTTGAAGGACATTTTTTACCCTGTTCTTCTTGAATGTGTTGCCATTAACTATTTGGGAAGTCACTAATCCTAGCATGAAGAACTGGTATCTCTAAGCAAGAGGCTGTGTAAGCTCACACAAGGGCAATTTCACCTGCAAAATCTATATTCAAACAGTATGTGGGAGAAAAAGTCCTAGGCAGAACAACGAAAGTAACAGTATGTCTTCTTTCTGGCAGTAATGGGAAGGGGAGATTTTGAAAGATAATTTTTCTGCAATGTATTTCCCTCTCTGCCTTGAGTATGCTTGATTCTTAATATTGTCTGTGTAAATATTTTTTCAGTGTTTTTATTGAACAGTGTTAAAGTGCGTCGTTTACCAAAGCTTGAAAAATATTGCTAACAGGGCACATACTAGTACACGGACAGCGGTGAAGATGGCAGCACTACCTGTTTGGCTACAGTCTGGTTAATGAAGCAGAGAGAAAGGTTGGCTGAGGCTGCAACTGGCTTCCTCCTTCTTCTCATTATGTCTGACCACATTAAAAAAAAAGTGACGGTATATTCTAATACAGCCTGGTCACCTTTGGCACTGGGCTGAGGAAATGAGACTTCACTGAGACAGAGGACTCCCACAAAAAAGTGTGAAAAATTGAAATGACAAGGTTGTGTTGATAGCTTGTTGAATGAATGAAGGGAATGAATTGAAATTTACATTTATATAGCACCGTTCATCTACACTGTATCACTCAGGACTAAGGAGTTTGCAGAAGACTTACTTTGCCAGCACAGCTGCACTCCAGAATAAAGTAGAATAGGACCAAACATCATTTTCCTAGAAACAGACATCACAAAAACAGTGAAGAAAGGCAAAGAACCTGTGTAAAGCTTAAAAAGGGTGGAAAACAGGGTAAAAAAGTAGAGCACTTCATGCACGGAAGAATAGGAAGTAAGGAAGGTACTGAATAATATTTTTAAGTTTAGATCGTGATTCCAGGAATGAAACAAAGCAAAGAATACAAAAAAAAAAAAAAATCAAATCCTTTTATCTGTTCCAATCCAGGAACAAGTACCCCACCATTCCTCACCTTCTAACAGTAAAAACCTACAAATATGGGGATTCAGTAACTCAGCTGTTGCATTGTTGCCTGTCCTTAAAGTTAGAAAGTTCTTTCTGAAGCGTAAGTTAAACTTTCCTCATTTCGTTTAAGTCTATTACTTTCTAATTGGTACTTGCTGAATATGAGGTTCAAGTGAAGAAACCAATCACTGTCCTCTTGATAACAGCTTTTTATGTACTGCAAAGATGGAATCCTGTCCCCGTGGGTCCTTGGTACGGCTAAAGAGTGGTTCAGTACTTACCTTCAATGACTTGACCCTCATTTTGCCTGTATATCATGTTGGTATTATAATATGAGTATACAGCACTGTTTGAGAGTGTAAACTGAGGTCTTTTCCATGTACGATTCATTTAAGTAACTGTATGTTGGATATTTGGGAGATAGGCTAGCAATTACTACTGTACACTCACTGATCACTTGTGCACAAGGAGAATTTGCCAAAATAACATTTATCAACCCATGGAACCCACATATTATTCACCTAATTTATCCTCCAAGGTCCTACAGAGGACCTCACCTCCAATCTTTCATCCATCTCAGCTAGCAAATCCCGAGTCATCTCATGCTGATGCTGCTACAAATCTGCTTTCTTTGAACACTTTCCTCGTAAAAATGAAATGCCTTAAGAGCAACAAGAGAACATCTACAAGGCAAGAAAATCTGACTTCTCAGTTGCACTTCTGCCACTTCCTGGTGTGATTAAGAATTGGTTGGATTCCTGCATAATACAGTGCTAAACAAAGTCACTCTCAAAATCCAGCAGAACATGTAGAACACAGAACACATTGCATTCTTCCAATCTGTTGTGAAGTTTAGGGATATTTGGGAAATAGCTTGACTAGCATGTCCAACAAGAGTACAGGTAGCAGAGCTTTCTCCTTCCCCTGCACCAAAAATCATACAAATTTGCCCCAAAATCATAAGATTTCACAACAGGTCTGCACTGATACACAACTAATTGTTTTTGCTGTGACATTTTTAGCTGTCCAAATGCAGGTCTATGATAAAGTAATTTGCATAGCTCACACGAGACACCTACATAATATTGTCCCATATCTGCTACAGGCTGAAAGCTGAATCCCACGTGAACTGGACACACAGACATGCAAGTCCCAGCTTTCAGAGCTCTCGCTTCCACATTTCCTTCCCCGTTCTCCCCTCTCACCTACCACAGCGGTTTTGTGACACCTATTCCCTGACCATCCCTAGCCTTCAGCTCTTATCCCTTCAGCCTTCGGGGTTGAGTTGCAGCCTTCCTTCCAGCCCCCCATTTACAAACACCAGCATCTCCCCCAAGACCCATCCTACTTTCCTGCTTCCACACGTTTCTGAGCACTCATCTCCAGAGGAAAGGTTTCTTGTGAGCCATAACCATTCTGACCCATCTGTTTCCTTGTCGGTGGTGATGGGCAGCTAATAGCAAGTGCCTGCTGAGCTCGGCTCTGCTGCTGCATCGGAGTGAGCAGAGGAGGCCAATGCTACTGCTGAGAGCATATCAAACTGCAGCTCATAAACAACACAGCGAGGCACTACGCAATACAAAATAGTATGAGTGCTGATACTACTAAATCGCTTCTTTGTGGTCCTTTTTACCCAGATGAAAACACTACTAATTCACTAGTACTAATTAATTTGCCAATGTTTGTAACAGTCTTAGAATCCACAGAGATTCATTTTACTGTTATAACGTTTTTAATATAGTTATTTTGCACAACAATGGCAGGTCCTTGTTTCTCAACATTAACCTCTATGCATTGTAATACAGCATTGGAGAAGACGGTTTTACTTGAGTGGTACATACTGCTTTTCAAAAAGAGGTTATTTAAATTCCTAAAAGGTTAGATTTTATTTCATAACAAAAAAGGACTCTCAGAAGACCAATGACTTCCCACTCAGCCTTGTATCTGATATGTTATACAGATGGGTTCTGCTGAAGCCTCTGACAAAGACACTTTACATGAAACCAAGCTACTTGCTCAGTTTTCCTGGAGAAAAAAGGAGACAGCAAACCTTCCTTTCCCCTGAACTTTGTTTACTTAATTTTGTAAGTTCTTTCAATTAGCCCACAGTGTAACAGGGCCAGGTTTGCAGGCAGAGATAAACACAGAAGATTACAATAGCTGAGAAAGAAATAATACAAATAAGGATCTCTGCTGAAGCAGGATTTAAATAAGTGGAAATGTTACTCTTGCTCTAGAGGTGAAAGTAGAGATGGGAGAAAAATGTTAAATTAAACTTCAAGGATAAATCAAATGTTTTTCACCTTGATGCCGACTCATGACCTGAATCATGAAACATTGGGACAATATACCCATATTGGGATAATAAAAGGAGAGAGGTTTGAAATGATAGCAAGCTGTCTGAAATTCACCATTAGAAATGTAAAAGGACACAGGCTTGGAGAAGGGACAGAGAGACAAGAGGAGTATAGCGTCGATTAGTGATGTCAGAAGCTTTCCAGCGTGGAAGAGAAGAATTATTTCCTCACATAACAACTGGGCAAGTCATTTGCTTCTCTGTAGGACGAACATTTACTGGAAACCAAGAAGAAAGCTGGCAAGATATGTGTGCTGGGAGTAATGGTGGGACTTGGAGACAGGACACTGATTGTTCGGGAACAGCCAGAACGACTTTTCCTGTTTTCCTAGTTCCCTGAGAAAACAGAGCTGTTGAAATCATACCATGCCTGCAGTCAGACCATACCAGGTCTGCTACCAGACCTTATGCCCAGTACTTCTTCGTCCCAGCACTCATGGAAATATCTTGCATAAAGACAGACAGACGAGAATGTAATTCTGAGCAACTGAGCGCAAGGTAGCTCTGGGAAATTTGAGGTGGCTTATGAGAAAGGGATATTTTGTATGAACCATCTCTGAGGAGTACCAAGCATGCATGCAGGAAAATGGGCGAGATCTTGTAAAAAGCTGCAGAAAGGCAGGTAGTGAGAAAGAGGCAGCAGCAAGAAGTCTGAGGTTAAATAATGTCAAGGAAACAACAGAGAGAAACCCAAATTCAACTCATCAGGGCCCGAAGAAGGAGGGATGCAGTGCGAGGCTGGGGGAAACTGTCAGGCCTGGGCAAGGACAGCTTGTCAGACAAGGCTCTCAAGCAGCTCCTGAAAATTATAAATTCTTTATGCTCATCTGGCATTAAAGTGAGCTTCCCAGTTGCTCCCCTGCCATCATTTCTTCTGGGGACATCTGGAAGTGTCCTGAATCTACTTGGTTTGTGCTCAGAGGTAAGAACACAGATGGTGGACCAGGTGTAGAAGACTTTGGAATGTATTCAAGAAGAGCAAAGGGAAGTTTGAACTACAGACAAAGAACCAATTGGTGTTGAAGGTTCAGTAGCGGAGAGAGAAAGGTCATGTATTAAATGTATTAAATGCAAATTGGGAAGGTTGGGGTGTTTCGGAGAGAGAAAGGAGTGAGGAAATTGGAGGCCTGGGGAAAGCATAGATAAGCTGAATAAACAAAACATAAAGAGCTATCGTGGCAGTCATGCGCCCGCACAAAAGAAAAATGCTCCTCCAAAAAACAGATTCCCTATTAAGTGATTTTGCGTGATTTTTTCATGCCACTCATGAGTTATCAATCTCCACACCTATAAAGACAAATGTCATATTGGCTCTAACCCATCAGCTATTCTCAATTTATCACCATTTAATATGTATTAAAATGCTCTTACCTCTGATTGCAAAAACAAACAAAATAAGGCAACATAAATCAAAAAGAAAGGCAAAGGGAGACGAGGAGGCTGAAGAGACAGAAGGGAGATCTGCTTCTCAAAAGAATGGATTTTTTTTCTCTTGATCTTTGCATCCAAGCTTTCAAGGCCTCTCCACCACAAAAATACTTCAATGGTCTTGCACTGTAAATCACACCAGTAGTTTATTAATCCCCTCACAACACAGAAACAAATGCTCAGCCATGGAAGGGGAGTGGGGAAGCTGCAGAGTAGTAACAAACTCAGCAACCCTATGTCTCTCTCTCTCTCTCTGATCCCATTATAAACTAACACAATATTTTTCTCCAATTTTCAGTCGGTATTGCAGCTCGCAGCAGAAAAGATACTGAAAGCAGCAGGAGCCAGGCAGGGGTGTCAGACTTCAGAGCGGACACTGCCTTGGGACCTGGGGGGGCCAGTAAATCAGTGCACGCTTGTCAACAGCTCCAAGCTGCAGGAATTACTCGAGCGAAAATAACAAATGGCTGTCATTGTGGAGCCAAAAACCTGTGATTATAATTATCACATCCCCAGTGACCTTGCATAAACTTTAATCCCTCTCCAATGGAGCATTTAAATAGCCTGCATCTACTGGCAGGGGACCGTGTCCCCTTAGTTGAAAATACAGAGACTAGGAAAGAAACGAGCCACAAAGAAACCACCAAGCCCCTCTGTGTCTTACAGCTTGTATTAAAGAGTTGTACAAGAAAAGCCCTGTCACTGTCATTTTAATTGATATTATATAGTCATCCTGAATTCAAAATGCCATGGTGGTATCCAAACTCAGCTAAGCCCAGCACCAAGCATTTTAATCAGACGAAAAGGTCAAATAACACCAAGTTTTCATCACTGCCTTCAGTGGGTCACTGGGCTGAGAAAGTGTGTATACAAGGTGTGTGGACGGGTTGTTGAGCCAAGAAATCTTCAGGGAGGCAACCTCCTTCCACCTTGGAGAGGTTAGTTCACCCTTGCAGGTCCCACCATGATCAAGACTTGAATGAATTCTTCAGCTTTGGTTAAAGACCTTTTTCCACCACTAAAATCAGGTATTTTAACTATTTTGGGTTTTATGTTACCCCTTACAGGCAGGACTGGATGCCTTTGACTACAGAGTTAAAGACCGTTATTTGCTAGCACCTTGTTCTACTTCTCTAAGTCATAAAGGTACTTCCATACAATATAGACAGGTGCCGCAGAAAACCCTAACAGCTCTGAATCTGAGGAAAGGTTTTGATTCTAAAGGATTTCAAAGTCCTCATGTTTCTGAGCCTGAAAGGATTTTTTAGGGAAAAAAATCTATTCATGCTATTTCATGTAACCAAGTCCTCTAAAGCACATCGAAAGCACAGTAGTTGCAGGAATTTGATGACATTGCTCTGAAATTGTACAAACAAAGTTGCTCCATGAAAATCTGATTACTAGCTCACAGACCACAAAAATTGTTACACCTGCAAGCCAGGTAATTTCTCCCAGAAGCAAGCACCTCCTGCACCCAGCAGATGCTCCCATGTACAGGCAACCAACACATATGGGTTTAAAACACAAGACGTTTTCTCTCACATACATGTGTTAACTGTGTTCAAAATGAGCTTTGCACCATGGTATCATATAACAGTGATTTTTTTTCAATATTGCTGCAAGAAGACAATATGAACTTATAATTGGAAAATAGTTTTGCTAATTGCACAGGCTTTTGATAGATTTCAGAGATAGTATATCAGAAGAATTACACATTCAAATTAGCAGTAGTTTTAACAAATTCAAAACTTTTAAAATAGAGAAATCAGTATAACAGTAATTCTCAAGGGAAAGTCACTCATTGAGATAGGGCAAAATTTAAGCATTTCTGTATTAGTGTGTAGACTGGTGCATGTACTGCTCATCTGTGCCTCTCTATCCGTGTTAAATAAATTAGGTAAAAGATATCTACAGCAAGAGGTATACTTCCTAAAAATAGGAATTGTACTATATAGGAAAACAAGAAATACTTGGAACAGAGTACTTCATGCCCACACTGAGAGTTTTGATTTTAAATTAGACGTAAAAATAACTAAGAAGCAGCCTTAGTACAGTTAAAGGGCTACAGTGGATCGCAGAGGTACTTTGTTATTTAGGTAGTTTTGCAAGCTAATAAAACTCCAGTATGTGTTGCAGAGGGAGGATTTCTTCCAAGCAGCTGTGCTAACCTAAACCATACATCCTGGCAAGCCTCTAGCAAGCTCTCTTACCCCAGCAGTGTCAGCCCAGCTCGACAGTGCATTTGGAAACATGGCTACAGTTAGCACAAATCTCCTCTTTGCTCTGTGACTGGATTAGGATGTTCTTTGGACCAGAGAGACAGCAAGAGAGACAGCCAGAGCCTCATGGAGCTTTGCATTCCTGTGACACTCTGGCAATAGGTGGTGGCACAGGAGAGACAGCTCTTTTCAGCTGGTGGCACAGAACAGGAACTGGACTGGGGCCAGATGCCTTCACAGCCTGTGGCATCAAGGCCACTCAATAGCCACCGCAGAGTACCAACTTCCATCAGCCTCATTCATTTCAAATGAAAATTCTCCATTTGCATCACTGTGACATAAATAAGTACATTAAATATCGTGTAATAATAGCTTGGCATGTTTCTCCTTTTGTCAGGAATCATTCCAAATATCTTTTCTCCTTTCTGGATTAGCAATGTGATACAGTTGCTTGAGTTTAGAGCTGCATATTCCATGTGTTTCATGCATGAAGATTTTGTAAAATTCCTCTGTTTATCCCATATACTGGAGAAGAGTTATCACCAATTGTCTCTCCGTTTTGTTTCTCCTTTAACACATCATCCAACCTCACTCATCCAACATCCTCATTCCACCCCTTCTTAGAGAACATGCATTTTCAGAAATTTTCTCTCCCTTTCTTCATGATAATATTTGTAAAATAAAAGTCTACTTCCTGTCATTGTAAGACCAGCTTTTAGTTGCTCGTCTCAACTTGTACATACACTATTTTGTGAACTCATGTCTAGAAAAGAAAAACCCCCACATAAAATCCGCACTTTCTGTGTGTTAATACTTGAACACACACCAACTCTGGCATGAAATTGTACGTAAATACCCGATACCATTGGCAATTAGCCATTATTTGCCATGGAGTTACTACAATGGGAGAGGGTGTTAACCTGTTTGTTTTTACAGAAAATTATGGAAAGCGTATTATTTACCCCTTTCTTCCCTATAATGAGAAAAATCACAGACACTTGACACCACTTGTTTTATATTATGAGCCTATTTTGAGTGTATGTTTGTCAAAGTTTAAATTATTTTGAAATAGCTATTGCTGAACTCTGGAATTCCTTGGAAATTACAGAAATGAAATGCTTGTGAGAAGGGAATTATGAATGGTATTATAAAATTTCATTTCTTCTGATATCAGTGGTCTGGACTTAGGGTGTAAGCCCTTCGCAGTCCTGTATCCCTCACATCCCAGAAGGTGTGCAAAAAAACCCCAAAGCAGTGGTGTCTGTGTAACACAGTGGGACCAGGTGACTGTACAACTGGGTCATTTTTGAAGAGTTTCGATATCAGTGTAGAGCAACTTGAATAAACAGCTCATAAAACTACCCTCACGTTATGGGGCAAATTGCTCATCTCTGAATCACAGTTGCTCCTGGCTTCCTGTTCAGAACTCTTTCCATGAGTCCCACTGGCATTAATGGGAGCTCTGCAAGCAGAACAAATAGACAATCATTTCATACTGAGAGGAGAATTTCCCCCACATGGTGTCTGTCCATCACACAAACCCACCTTTCACCGAGGGAAGGAAACACAACCCGTGTGAGCCTCCCCATCCCTACCTTTTCATCCCCTCCTCTACTCTGCTGCCTGTGGCCACCAGGAACAAACAGGTAATCTGACATTTTTAACAGCTTTTATCGTTTCATAACGCTGGCTCCCGCCTGTTTCACATTCTCTGGCACTTCCCTGCAGTGATGCTGAGTTCACTCAAAAGATGACCCTGTTTTACTGAAATGTCAAAAGCAATCTCTAGCCCTATAATATTTTGGCCTCCTAAAGACCCCATGCCGAGGAGAGGGTTACTCTGAAAACACAGTGAGACCAGATGAATAGAGATGTCACTACCCCTTGGTGAGCTTCTGCGTACTTTAGCTAGACAAGGAACCCATGCAATGCATGGGGATGTTGTACAAGATTGAAGGATAGATGCCATACTAGAGCAGCAGCTCACCACCCTTCATCACAAGTCAAAGCCAGGTAAGAAGTAGAAGGCAGAAATAGGCTGCCTTGCCCCAGGCAAATTCACCCCAGGACTTCTGTTTACCACGCAAATTTGGGCATCTGAGCAGTGCGTAAGAATCTTGGCACTGCAATGTCTTTTTTCCCAGCTTTTGGGGAAAATTTGCTGACTAGGACTTTTTATTTTTCCAAGTTTTAAGTTTTTCCTCTTACAAGCCAGCAGTACAGACTAGTGCTGGATAGACTTTAAACACCCAAAACCTGCAAGCACTCAACAATCTTTCCCACAAGAGAAATATTACAAGTACTTGTTTCATTTCTTGCCTTTTTACTCCTTTCCCTTTCATTTATCCCATTCCCCAAGACATTTATACTGGTCTGAAGTTCAGATTGGGCTTGAAGAGGGATTAATCAATATTTAGAGAGGAGTATTTCTCTGCCACGACTTCAAAAGTGTTTCTGAATCCTAAAACTTTCACAGGATTTCATAAAACCCAAAGATAATGCACCTGACCCTGGGATCTTCATCTCAAGAAGCTCTTCTTCTGAAACTGGTGAGTTTTCCAGCAAAAGCAATAGCTGATCTGCTGCTTCTGACAAAAATAGTTTTACCAGAAAATCTTCAGCTAGAATCAATTCCACCCAGCATTGCCAGCTTTAACCCCAGTTTTCCCCTTCAGTGTAACATCCTTCTTCAAGCTGACTTCCCAGAGTCACACAAATATACCAAAAATGATAGCCTGTATTTTTAAAGGATGATTCTGGTTGCTACAGTTATATCAAAAACTTGCAATATGAAACCTATAGGTGCAAAACTAGGAAAATCAGTTAAAATAGACAAAAAAATACACGTATTACTTTTTGATTTAATTTTTTGAGAGTGTCATCCTCAATTTCTTTGTCCTTTGAGGTAGAAATGCTGTGCATCTTTCTTCTGGTGAGAAGTAGAAAGTGTTCTATTTTCATTTCTGATTCATTTCAGCTCTTTTCTGAGCAGGTAAGGTTCATGTGGTTTGAGGTCTGATAATGAAGATTTGGCACAGCTTTAAATATAAATAATTAGGGAATCCATTGACCATAACAAACAATGGACCAAAAAAAGCTGTTGTAGAGAAAGTACTTCCCAGTTGCCCATTATAGCAATTTTTGCCTGCAATTATAACTCAGAAATTTAATTCACTCAAAAAAAACAAATACTTTTTTTGCTTAAATATCCTAAATCAAGCATTAAATTACAACTCTCTCAAGAATGAACCTCATCATTACCTTTCATATGTGAACGGGAAATAAAAGTAACTCATGAACATCTATGTGAAAGGGGTACGTGCAAGCATGCTGTGAAGACATCTGCATAATAAAATCCCCCTGTACAGTTCCACACATCACATGCATGTGTGGTCACATATACGTATATGCACATGTGTACTCACGGATGCACACATATATATTTTTTATTTATATACATATATATATTATATATATATACACACACACAAACATACACTCACTCACCCTATGAAAAATGAAACTCCAATGATAATGTGATCCCCACAAGCCTAGCACTTCAATTATAAAGCAATCCTAGCACAAATCCAGAAAATGTCACTGTCACATGCGTCCATTGTATGCTGTTGAAAATACCTCCAAAGTTTGGAAATTAATCACACAGCAATGCCAATCTTTTAAGCCAGGCATCTATGAACCAGCCTCTTCCCTACTGAATGAATTACATTGAAATCATATAATTGCAGGCTGCCATTCAGTCACCCTTAACAATAGGAGACTTCGAAAATTGGAATTTTTTTTCCCCTCTGACTCCCAACTTGCAAGCATGAAGCATACAGCAAAAGCTTGGTGCCTTTTAAATTACCTAAAATCTACATCCTTCAGACAAATGAACAAAAAAAAAAAAAAAAAAAGGGTGCAATTTAAGGGCAAATCATTTTGTGTTAATCCTTGAGAACTCAAAGCATGAAGATAAAAGAAGAAAAAATGCAGGTTTCACTTTGCTCATTATGGGACATTGACTTTCACCTAATAGTATGCAATTAAAATTTCTTCATGAGATTTCCTTATTGAAATAAGAAAGATAGCGCCGTGCTGAATGTGGTGATAGATCTGGTATAAACGTGCTTCCTGGACAAACTGATTTATCATGTCTCATTCCAGCAGTACTTTCTTGCTTGCTCATTTCTCATCTTATTACTGTGAAGTTGTAATTAAAGAGGATCCTCCCACAGAGAAGAGTTCTCCTTCAGGACAAGCTAAATTATAAATGCACTGTTCTTTCTCTGAGACCAATTTAAAGGGGCAGTCTGCTGAGAGAAAGATGCACATCTAATACTTGGGGCTCCTGGCTCTGTAATTTTATGCAGGTCTCTTTCTGTTAGCTACAGAATAAATTGGGTTTATAAGCTGGGCTTCCTGGGCAAATATACCTCTGCAATTGACTATTTCAATTTAAATACATAGACAATTCAATTAAAATGGTATTGAACCACTGTGGCTGATTTACTTCATGGATACTTCATGTATGATCACTTGTATAATACACTGAAATATTCAAAGGGCACTGAAAAACTATTTAAGGAACAAAGAGGTGGTAAAAATATCTTCTTATTCTTCAGAAACAATAGAACAACATTTGACAAAAAGGACAATCAACACTGACCATTATGAGATTAATTTGCCAGGAAGACACTACCATAAGGAAATATTAGCAGGAGGCATGAGATCAATTTGACACCGCACTATCCATCCTCTGCAAAGTTCTCATCCCTTCAAATGCATGGACTTGCACCAGTGAAAATAAAAATGCAAAACATTGTTTGTTCCCCTGTATTTGGCCTCATATCCTTAAGGCAATAAACTATTCCAACTCCAAGCAATAGCAAAAATCCAGTTTCCTTCAAGGGAAGATACTCCAGAGAAGGACTCCCAGTAGTGCTGTTACTCAAGAAGGTTCTTGTGCCTTTGTATCTGAGCACCTAAACCTAAATACAGCAATACAATGTAACCCCATTAGACTCATTTTTGGTCCATTGTTCCCAAGCGCTCTACATTATAAGAAAATGAATTCAAGGAACAAGAATTACTCATACCACTTCACAGCAGCTCTCGAAGTCACTTCTGATTCTTCCCTGAGAACTCTGGAAAGAGGGAATCAGCGGCTGAACTTCATAAAATGGGACTAGGAGAGAAGAATTCACCGAAAACCAGGGGTGAGCTTTTTGAGCTTGAAATGCTTGTCTAAGAATAAGAATCTTCTCTTAGCTTTGGAATCTATATGTACCTTAATATTAAGCATTACGTTCATGGTATCCTGCCTTTAATGTCAATGTGGGATCTAAAAGAATTCAGATCTCCTGATAATGAAAATCCATCTGATACTCAAAAGCCTCACACATCCATGAGATAGCCTTTTACACTGTTACATCCTATAGCTTTATATTTCTCCTTGAGTCCATTAATTTAATTGCACCTCTGGATTTCATTTTAAAATATTTTATTGTAATCATAGGAGATAGCAATATTTTATTAATGTGCTCAGTAGCAGTATTACTCAGTAAAAGCAGCATTATATTTGCAGACATATAATTCCAGAGTTAATTTCATAAAAGTATAGGTGAACTTGATCCTTAAACTAATATCATTGTCCTTTGCAAGAGAATTAAGACAGGCAATTCATTCTGTGTTATATCTACAATGTTTTAAATGTGATGCAAAGAACTGTGTAAAAGTGAGGTGTTCATAGCAGCTGATACGACCATGAGGGTCTAGATCCCATGAGAAAAAAAACTGAAAAAATTGTTATGCTAATAGATGGTGAAATATGTATAACTGAATATTTTTAAGTCCTTTTAAGAAAATAAAATCTCAATGATCGTATGTAAAAATGCGAAGCAAAAATTATCTTATTTGACTTCCAAAACCAATAGATGTTCTATCAGTAAATATCATTTCATTGGCTTCTCTTTCTCTTTTACATGTTTTCTTTCCCATTTTGCCAAGAAAAGAGAAAATGTGGCAAGGAAAAAAAGGAAAGAAAAGAAAAGAATACAGTAAAGCACGTCAAAACCTCACCGTTGCTTGCCCTACCACATTTCTTGCTGATAATTCTATTTGCTAGATTAGTACTGCAGATTATCTGTGGCTAATTAATTGCAAATTTTCATATTCAAAAGTCCAGTGCAGATTGGTGTGATAGTTTCACTTAACACACAAGGTCATATCAGCATGCTTGTGTTTCATAGTTTGTGCTTCCATGGATGGCTGCAAGTCCTAAAGCAACTGAATCCATTTCTTCAAAGGTCATTTTCCATAAAATTTCTGTTACGTTTAGATCATACGTAAAAGGTGAGGTCTATAAACATTCAAAAAGCAATTGAAAAAAGAAAATATAACCATTGACAATGCCTCTTTTAGTCAAGTAAACATTCACTAGAAATTCTTTCTTTAGGCATATTCCCTGCTCTGATAAAAGCCCCAATTCTGTTTAAAAATATAATAAGTATTGGTTGTAAAAAGCTTTTCCTTGTTAGATGTCTTAATGCAGAGAAATTAAATACAGTGCAATAAAGTGACTTAAAACCTCAAATACTCTCACTCTGCTTTCCAAAGAATGGGTATACTTATCTTCATTTATGAAGACTTTCTTGCACAAAAATTCTCTGAAGCTGCATATTGCTTGCCAACCTTCTGACCAGGGAGAATTTGTTTTATGGATGAATTATTACCTATTAACTTAGATAGCGTTATAAATATAGCTGCTGTTGGGCAGCAGTAGGTCAGAACCAAGCAGACAAGGGTCTGTGCTCTCACCAGCTTACAGTGTAAAGGGACAACCATTGACAAACTACAAGACCAGACAGAAGATAAGTAAAGCAAGAAGTATCTATTAGCGCTTAGTCACTGGACAGGTGGGGATTCAGACATTGCACATAAAAAATTACAACCTAGATGCAGAAAATAAATAAAAAAGCATTCCCAACTGGCAGACTCCTTTCAGTCCCTACCCCCTTTTGTTCTTACCAGTTACTTCTGCTGGCTGACAAATCATCTCCCCGACACAATAAATTTGTTATGGAACATTATCTCAGGCTGAGGAAGGTCAGGATGTGCTAAAGGTCATGTATGTATTAACCCACTACATGAGAGTCCCCACTCTTAGTCTAAAACATTAGTCTTAAATTACATACTATTGAACTGGCTATAACAGATCTCTCATAAACAGCCTCATTTACGTGACGCATTCTCAAGATGTGCCTGAACATCTTGAAAGCAGGTTTGTGTCCTGTTTGCTCCAAGGTATTTATAAAGACAAAAGCTACGTTGTGGAACACTGGGCTTGTGGAGTTACAGCCCCTGAGAGAAGGGAGATGAGGACAGTCCGATTCCAGCACCAGCCAAATTTGGGTGCACAGCACATGTTGGATTATGATCTGGTCACAGTGGAGACCACTGCTACGGGGGTCTGCACGTAGCTTCACATTTACTTCAGCAGCTACAAAGGTTGTCCCCTCTGTGTAGTTTATGTTTTGTACCAAATAAAAAACAAGATGACTTTTAGCCTAGAAGAACGAGGGATACACTATAACTCAGTTCAGGGTTTTAAGTACCTTTCGAGAAAAGTGTTCTCCCCAAAGTAGCATTAGGTAATAGCATCAGGCAGATGGTGAATGTTGTGATTTTATATATACGGTAATGCTGACCATTAATTCAGACAAAATAAGCAGCAAAACAGAGTTAATGCAGCTGTTTCCAACAGCAGACACTCCAGCTCTCAGTTACAATCACTTCAGGAGTGGGACATGTTTTTAATGACAATTTTTAAATCTTTTTAAATTAGTTTTGTTCCATATGATGATTCTATAAACTTCACTGGCTTGATTAAAATAATGAAATTATTCATTTTCCATTTATCCACTTTTATTCCCACTTTGCCAGTAACAAAGAGGGCAAGGACAAACAGAGATATCCAGGTAATTTTAATTGCCAAGATTTTTTTTTTAAGAAAAAATTTCAGGAATACATTTGCCAAATTTCATATTTTTAAAGAAAGGGATTTTTTCCTTTAGACAATTTGTCCAGAAATTTTTACTAGTTCTATGTACAGTACACAAAAAAAAGATTAGAAGGCAATTTTCTGATTTAACAGTGCTTCACAACTGGTTTATATTGCTGTACAATATTGTCTGAAATTTTGCCTTTGGATACATTGCTCTTCCCAAATGGAAGAAAGCAGATGGAATTCAGTAGTGAATATACCATTACCTGATCTCTGATACGTCACCAGTGCCCATTGTAATTTTCTCCTTACAGCAGGAATTACCAGAAGAATGCAAGATTCTTGGTCAGATTCTTAAATAGCTAAAAGTTACATTAAATTTTTTTTAAATATGTGGTTGCGTATAGTCAAGCATGAAAAGGAATGGAGGGTCTTTGATTGTCTTCCTATATTTCACTACTGTGAAACCAGGGCAGGAAGAGAGACATAAAATTTGCATGCAAAATTTTAGAACACAACCACAAAATGGTGGGCAACACCTTACTCATACATCACTAACAAGAAAGCACGTCAAACCTACAAATTTCCCTGGTCCTGTCTTAGAAGCTAGGCTGACCGAGATGAGATTAAAACCTATTCCGTCATGGATTTGCCATCACCCAGTGGAAAATACATTCCAACTTGCCTCTGAATAGCAAGAAGCATTTTACTTCACAAAACCCTTTGCTCCAGTCCTATTTTAACCACCAGAGTAATCACAGAGTAATTTCTACAGATGCCACCCAACAACTCAAAGCTTGACCCTGCAGTAGGCTGTGATGCCGCTCTGTTACTACCTACAAGGTTGCCACCAGATGAGGACGGCATGTTAGCCGTGTGCCACAGCAGTGCGCAAGGGGAAAAGTACATCCAGGCTGCATCCCAAAACCAATCTGATCTTCTGGGGCTAAATTTAACAACTCGGGATTCCTCCACTCTCGGTCCATGGTTATCCCTGAGATTTGGACTGAAGACTCATCTGTCCTAGCTTTTGGGCACCAAGTCTACACTCTCTTTTCAGAGAGAAAAGCACTCTAAAGAACGATTTAATCCTAATAAAGGCCTTTTAGGAGCTCCTATATCTCTCCATTAGTTACACACGAGACCTTAGGTCAGATTTAGATCCCAATTTTTCCAGCGATGCCTCTGGTATTATAGCAGACACCGGGCAAGAACCAGCCTCCCCCAATCCCAATTTTTTAACCAAACCAGGAAAGGCAGCAGACTTTCCATCACAGCTGAGAGCATACAGGACATGTAGCTTTGATGCTGACTCATCATTAGTTAATCTGGGGGAAGAAAGGGAGGAAGGAAAGACAGGTCATCTAATTAACATCTCCAAACAGTACCATCTACTTGGAATTTCTAACGAACTGTGAAATTTGGGATAGGAGACCAGAAAATCAAAGTCCAGCAAAAGGATCTGGTTGCAAACAGAGTTTTTGACTCGCTTTCCTTGACAGAAAACCATTCCTGGGAAATTGTGGAAAAGGGAAATGTTGGCTTAGTGCAAAGAGCAAACACAGAAATCTTTTAAAGACACAGGTATCTTGTATCTCTGCCTTCAGTGAGCTGTTTCTTCTTTTTATTCTCATTTTCACTCTCCGTCTGTCTTCATTAGTCTGCTGGCATTCTGCTAGGATTAGTGAGCTAGTTTCCATGGTTTCTTATTTTCACTTTCTATCTTTCTTTGCTTAACTCATTAAATTGCTCATTACTTCACTGCACTTTACAGGAGACATATTTATTGTATTAGTTACACAATGGCCAGATTTGTAAGTGATAGGCAGTTTGCTATTTGAAAGAACATATTCTAATAGCAGAAAGGAAATTCAGGAGACACAGATATTATCTACTAGTTGTAGCATAACTGGGCTAGCTAGTAACTGCTAAATGTTTGCCCTTTATCACTAGAAATATGCTACATGATTATAAAAAAAACGGTGCGCGCACACTTCTCAGTTCTCTGCAGCACCCACGCTGCACTTGCACCCAAGGAGGCTGCAAGAACTCCTCTATGGACAAACACTTGGGGGGGGGGGGCTGAAGAGGCCTCTAAATCTCCTCTTCACCTTCTGTGATAAATCGCCAAGATAAAGCTGCCCAGAGCGTGGCTTTTCCCAAGGTTGGGAGGAGGTCCGCTGGGGAGGAGTGGGGATGACAGGGAGGAACCAAGGCATCACAGAGGGTCCCAACCAAAGGAAGCCCCCCCGCCTGAAAACTGAGCTCAAACTCAACAGTTTTGGCTTCAGTTCTCAGGTTTCCATCATACCTGTGCTGACTGCTTTATAAGGAAGGTAATTCTGCACCTGATACTCATATCCTGGTAAAATTCTTGAGTAAAATGTCTATCTGATTGAATGGGAGTACAGCACGTGCTACTGCATGAAATTTTTTCTCTTAATAAGTCAGCAGAGCTACAATTCTCTACTTATAACAAAGTATTCTCCTGCTCTGGTTGAGGTTGTCTGCTCAGTCAGGTCTGTATTCAAAGCAGTTCTCAGTCTTGTGGTCTGGAGTTTTTATTTGATTTGTTTTCTGATTGTGTCAACTTCAACACCCACTTGTCTGCCAATTCACCTCCATTCTCTACTCCCTATCATTTCTCCCAATAATTCCCACCTCCTCATCCCCTCCATTAAAGCACAGTCCATTTACCCCTCTGGTCTAGCCATCAAGGGAGCGAAAGAGCTCTTCACCTTGCACCTCTCGCTTTCTTTTTTTGGTTTTTTTTTTTTTTTCCTGCAGTTAAATATAACATAGTTGATTCAATTATGCTGAAGTTTCTCAGATGCTGAATGTAATCACCCATGCTCTGCCTCTTTAGTTCGACAGGGCTCCAAGACAGAGTTCCTTTCGGCTGAATTAAGATCTTTGCCACAGTTAGTGAATAGTATATACAGGGGTTCATGCCATTCATTCATCTTCTCTGGTAGTTCATTTATCACTCAGAGGTAATCTACTGTGGAGAATTTTGATCAAAAGGATGCCCGATTTTTTTGTGTGTGTGGTTTAAAGAAAATCTACTATTTTTGAAAAGATTGACTTGGTCCTTTGGTTAAGCTTGGTAGGTATAAGGCCAAGGGATTTGTGAAATGTATCTTTCCTTTTTATCTCATCTGTATGGAAATGAGATCTACCTTTTCTCCAATAAATCCTATGAATGTTCTTATTTTTAGAGTGTGAACAGGTGTTCCATTTCACCATCCTTTAACGTTAGTCTTCTGCTGCCTGTTTTACCACTTCATTTTATGTATTCTGGCATAGGAAGTGCTGAAGTTTGTCAGTAGGGCTTTTCTACAGTAAACTTTATCTTGAATTCTTACTGATAACAGTCTTTGCTCTTCAAAGTATATCAAATCTGTCCAAGATTGCTGTTGTATCATTGTCCTTGATAGAGAATAAGATCATCTCTTGTCGTCTAGCAGAATTTGTTTCCTGATATTTTTATAGCCTGTAAAGCCTTCAAAGAATGTCTCAGATTTTAAGAATGCTGTATTTTTAATATCTTGTACTTCTTGTTCAATTTAATCAATTCTCTTAAAAAAATATTCTTGATGCAACACAGTGGAACAAAAAATATATCTCCCCAAACTTCAAAACAAGAAATATATGATGGTACAGCAGAACAGCTCATATAAGTGAGATAGACAAGAAAAAGACATTATTAAGGTTGGAAAGCACAAAGAGTGACCTATTTATTTCTCAGAGCTGTTTGCAAAACACGTACACTGCAATTCTGTATATGTATGCTATTTCTTAAAAGATAAATGCTTTGGTAACCTCTGCTGTATAAAAGTCTTCATGTTAAGCCCTAAACCAAGTGACTCGCAATCACAAGCCCTCTCTAAAAGGGAAGACAGAAGAGAGTTAGACGATAAAGGAAAGAGGGATGTGCTGCACACAACCAGGGCTGGTGACAGAGCACCAACTCTCCCTTTAGCAGTCATCAGGCAGAGTCCTGTCCCAAGAAACGGTGCCGGGAGTTTTGCAAGGTGGAATTAGTTGATACAGTTTCTGATATGGTGTACATGGATCATCTGGGCTCGTTTGTCATTAGGTCACTGTTCGTACTTCTTAGCTACACTAACAACTGCAAAGTTTACTTTTCAGCATACTTTTTAATTTTTTTTTTCATTCTCGTGAGTTTTCTTTCCATGTTTTATAAACAGTAAACCATATAGTTAAGCAAAAGAGTGCCTTACTCTTTTACAAAAAACAACAGACAGCAATCAATCACTTCTTGCTATCTGTGCATTAAAATTAAGGCTTTTTAAATGCAAAATTACTTTTTCCAGAAAACCTGTAAAGATAGGATGCTCGAAATACTTTAAAAATAGTTTAATATTTTTTAAAAAATAGCAATGAAACTTTGTATTTAATATTTAAAAAATAAAACTGGTTTTAAAACCCTACTCCTGCTTACTTTTTTTTTCCCCCATAAATACATCTTTGGCACCTGGTACCAAATTTCATTCTCTGGAGCATGACAGTTGGGCAATCCTTATGTCACCTCTGTGAAATCAGGGAGACCATGTTGCATCTTTGAACCTATAATACCAGCAGTGAGCCTGGCCTAAAGTGGAACCTGGTAAAACACATCTCCTTCAAGGAGGAAGAATATTTGGGGGATCAACCTGAATTTAGCTTAGGTATTCAGTGAGAAATTATTTTCTGTAAGGAGAGGGGGGAAGAACATTATCAAATGTACCCTGCCTATAAATTAAAACATTAAAAATGTCAAAACTCCATCACGTTCAAGACAAGAAAAGCAAATGTGGGCAAGCTCCCATTAATCCCTGTTGAATTACACGCTGTAGGCAAAAAGAATAAATCTGGGGCTCTTCTGTTACTTGGGGCTCTCCTGTTACCACCTTTTAAAAGCAAATTTACCTCAGTCACTGAGATTTTCACATTTTTATTAAATTAAAACCTAAAAAAAATTTAGATACATTGTGCCACATTTTAGCACATTATATGACATATGTACTTAAGAATCTAACATTTCAGATACAGCATTTCCTTGACATCCATCAGTACAGCATCCAAGCACTTCCTAAGCAACACGGTCCCCCTCTGCCTTTGTTGGCGCCCCCAGTACTGCAGGAGAACTGAATCATTGCAAAGACTTGGTTCACAGGCCACTCCAAATACCGGCTGGAAGCCAAACCTAGGGCATGTGTTTAGGCTGTAGTCAGAAGATGCAACTCCTACATACTAGCAATAACAAACCACTAATGCAAATAGACTGTACAACAATAGTAGTGAAGGTATGGTGGCACTAAGCTTGATATACAATGAACTAACCCACCAGAGACACATGCACACCATTACATAGATGGACTGGAAATTATGTGTATTTATACCTAAAATGTGCTGTCCTACTTCAGTGTCTTACAAGACTGCTCCTGCATTCAGTCCTATTTAGTGTGTCCTATTTCGTATTCAGTCCTATTTCAGTGAAGGCTCAGCTCTGCAACTTGCTGACCCTCTTGTCCCCACTTCATCAAAGCACTGACCTGTGAGGACAGAAGTGGTCCTGCGAGTCTTGAGGTCCAGCTTTGGCTCAAATGCATTACTGGATTGGAGCCAGCGTGTTTAGCATGTGACAGAATCAACTTCTTGGGACTTTCAGACTGTTATGCCTGAGAGCATTGTATTCTATGAATGCTCTTACATGTTTTGATAGAGATACTGTGCTAATACAAGTATCAGAATTTTCCTTTTACTCATTAATGAAAGTATTCATTGGTACATCATGGATCTTTCCACCTTTGAATGAATGCAAGTCTTTTTTTATAGCTATGTACATACATATATATATACACACATGTACACACACTTATATATATGTACGTGGACGTGTGCATGTGCCTATGGTTTACTGTGTGGAAAACTCAGTAAGTACAAAGCTACTGAGTCTATGCCACCATTGCTATTATTGTTCTAAAATCTCTGCTGTAATTGGTATAAAGTGCAGAAATTCCATTCCTGTTTCATCATTACATGAACCTGCAAAGCGAGAAAGCATGCAAAAAAGGCCTAATAACTCACCATGTTCCCTGAGCTTGCTGTTATTACAAAATAACTACACATCTTATTATATTTTATTACTTAAATAAAAGCATTGATACTAATATCCTAACCTTTTTAACCTAAAGGACATTTTCTTTGTTGTATTGTAATGCTCTAAATTGTTTGTAATTATCCCTGCTTACTTAGAAAGACTTAGTAAGGAATGAATAGGAACAATTAGCATAACAACAGAAACATTAACCCATGTAAAAGCAAAAGCATTGGCTTGCAAGCACCTGTTTGTAGCTTGTGTAAGATAAGCTTTTTGCATTCTTTGTTTAGCAACGGAGCAGCAGAATGCAGGGGGTGCTGGCACTTTGCATGGCAATCTGCTGTGATATATCAGAGATGAGCATCTGTAAATATGAATACAAAATATAAATGCACTCCAGAACAAACAAACTTCTTCCAAGCATTGTAATCCAAATGCATCACACCCAAGCAAGTGCATGAATGTACACCAGCAAAAACACTCAATGAATGAAGTTGTCCTAGACCCTAAGTGAAGAGGCTTAAACTGTTTAAAAGAGCTACCGAGAGAACAGAAACACCATCAGTTTCAGTGACAATAGTCATCTGGTTTGTTTAGCAGTCCCTCACTTCCTCAGCTCCCTGCATCCAAGATACCCTACAATCTTCTACTGCCTTCTTGTCCAGACTTCCAAGTGGTCTGAAGCACACACCAGAAACGATGGGCTCTGTCGTGTGATGCCAGTTTGTGGTTTGGACTTGATTAATCCAAGGTTTGAAACCTTCACTAGGCCAAGTTTGCAGGACATGACTATGTGCACCCTTTACGTAGCCTGGTGCTCACCATGGCTTCTGTGAGACACAGAAAGGAGAATGAAGTATGATGCTCTGCGAACACGTTCAGCAGACGGCCTGCGGGGACAACTCATCCAGCGCACAGATCATGCCTAGCTCCTCTCATTCTCAAGGGTAGCCATTGAGTGGTCTACAAGCCAAACACTTTGTTTTGTTTGCTATCACCTGCTTCTGGCTGCCACTGTAGCTAGGAGTGCACAACCCATTTCTGCCTAATCACAGGTTGTTTCCAGGAGACAGGATGACTAGGAAGACAACAGCATCAGTTATTCTGATGGTACTTCAGGAAAGGATGGGAATTCCCCAATACAGTTGTACTTATCCTGCACACGAGACAAGCCAATGCAACCAGGAAGCACCAGGTCTCCTAATTCTTATCTGCACAGGTAAGTAGGTCCTCACATGTGGTGAAGGACAAGTGGCATCATGTGGACATGCATGACTTGAAGATGCAGACAGAATGGGCATTCATTTGTAGTCTGAAACTAGAAACAAGAGATATATGGTAAATCTACATGCCAAGAGACTTTGCCCTCATTCCTGAGACCATTCAGAACGAGCCTGCTAACACTCCTGCAGTTTTCCATGAAACAAAGATGGAACAAGAAAAAAAAATTCTCAGTCTGGAAGTTGCCAAGTGCACCCAGAACCCTTGTTCTCTCTGCTCTTCTCTGCAGCATACAGGGACAGGGCTCTACCCTGCAACTCTCCCTGCCCTTGTGCTGTCACACAAGTGCTCACACACACACATCCCATGTTCAAAATACCTCTCTCACATTACAAGCACTTTTTTGCCTTGTGACTTTTAAGTCACAAAAGCACTTTGCATGTTTCTCAGTTTAAACATGTAGTCAGTGAAAGCTGAGAGAACTTTGGCTCAGTATCACCTATAACCCAGATAAGAATAAGCAGAAATCCTGAATCCAAAATAGATTAAATTGTTTTAATCTATTAAATTATCAGACTGCTGAGCAGATTTCCATAGGAAAAAAATACAGCATGATGGTATTTCTGATCTACATCTCATTTGCATTCCTACTTGACAAAAACAAGTCATCCTCACCTTGTTTCTCTTTTATTCGGTATTAAATCCAGATGTTTAAACACAATATTGTTATCAAACATTGTAAGGTTTCCATAGATATTCATTTCATTATGCAAAAAAAAAAAAAAAAAAAGTATTTACCCCTACTAAACTAAGTTTAAATATGTACATGCAAACATCTGCACCCAAAGGGAAAAGCTGAATGTCATGGTATAACCATCTACCTTTTCTAAGCAGCTGACCTTGCCCCAATAAAGCTTGATAAGAACCGGTCAAGAAAGGTGGGAAAATTAGATAGGAATCAGTCTTTATCAGATCTCTATGTGATCCTTCACCCACAAGCATTCTGTTCTTCATGTTTCATTTCAGGTCTGAACAGAACCTGCTGAATATAATTCAGAAGTACTTTGGTCAAAGGCTCCCAGCTAGTGCTAAGACAAATGTGAGCCCATTATAGGTCCCATTAGAGAACTTAACTGTAACTTCTCATTGTGCATCTCGTTAGTTTTAATTCTTCCAATTCCGCAGTTCATACCCTGGCCAAGTGGCAACATCCAGAAGCACACTAAAGATTCACAGAAATAAGTATCTCAGTGCCAGCAAGACTTAAGGAAACACCTTGAATTTGAGTAACATCAACATTCTGGTGTGCTTCATGTTCAGTTCGTTTAATGGAAATTACTATATTTAAGTCACATTTAGAATAGTTATTTAAACTACAATGAAAAAAACCCCATGCATTTATAAGCCATACACATTCTTCTCTCTTTTTGAGAAATATTTCTGTAGTTCTCTTTCTTGATACTCAATTCATTTATAGAGTTATAATCAAAACCTACTTCATTTACAATACCTGTTTGATATCTAATCTATTCAACACAATAGCAAGTTATAGATGTGCAATTTCATATCTGTAAGATAAAACAAATGTTAGTCACCTAAAAACATCTAATATATATAAAAAACTATAAAAGTATAACGATGTTATCTTGTTAGTACTATATACATGCAGACATTTTGTACGCATTCTAGCCAGGAATAATAAGAGATCCTCTGATGATGGGAGCAAGAATCCAGCAGGCTTTAGTGCAAACTGCAAACCAGACAAAACTCATGTGCAGTACTTCAATCAAATTTACACCACTCCAGAGAATAACTTCCAACACTTTCTGAGATCACCCCAGTGCCTACAAAAGACACTTTCACACTGTTTCATTTGCTTATGACATCTTTCAATGTATTCTAATTAAACCTGAAGGTAAAATTTCCATAATACAGCAATTTCTCTGTATTCTTTCTTAGCTGCGTGCAAATGAAGTAACGGCAGCGAGGATGGAAATTTATGCAAAAGTTCCCTTAAATTTTCAAGGCCTGAGTTGCTGCCCTTGCATCTGAAATTCAGTTTCATGACAACTGTTCACAGTCACTTCACAGCTGAATCAGTTTTGAAACTACAGTCCACAAGCAAAAGGACTTTGTATTTTTAAGTCTCAAGAATATTGTAAACAACTGGCTACTTTATAATGACCACATTTTGTATTGTGCCTCCCAATGCAATCAACAACTGAAGATGATGTACTAAAGAAAAGACAGGTAAGTTCCTCACTTTCAGCTGAGGTGTACTTTACTGACATGATATCATTGCTAAGCAGAAAGAGGAGACACTAGTAGACATCAAAATAAATGGGAAAAAAAAGAAAGACAAACCAAAAACCCAAACGGACCTGAAGAGAATGCAAAGGAAAGAAAAATCAGAACAGGAATCCCTTCTCCACTCCAGTCTATGCACTGAGGGGTACACTCAGGTGTAGTCTGTGGCTCAATCCTGTACAAAGAAATGTCATTGTGTTATTAACAGCCAATGAGTTCAACTGTTTGCCACTAAGCTGTGAGTGCAGCCCTGAGCATCTCCTATACTTGTTTCAAGAGAAAACCCAATGGCAAGGGTCCACATGCAGTGTGAGACGTCCAACAGAGCTCTGCACTGCTGTTAATAGATCTGCAGCGCTCATCAGAGAGAAGAATTTTGCCCCGAGAAAAAAAGGGGAAAAAAAAATAAATCAATCACTATAAAACCTTTCAAAAAGAACAACATAAAAATGAAATTGCAGCCCATAGGAAAAAAAAAAAAAAAGCAAAGCATTGAAAACTAACGAAAAGAGATCAGGAACAATATTAGGCTTCATATGAAGGTTAAGACTTTAAATGAAACAGTGACTGTAGATACAGGACTTAACAGAAATGAAAGTTGCACTAAAAGAAAAGTATACAACATCCTTTGCAATCATTGACAAAATTTTGGGGGAAAATACTAAATATTTTAACTTCTGAAATTCTACAAAATCTGTGTTCCACAATTTTATTAAAATGCCTCTATTTATAAATAACTGAAGATATAACATACACCACTGGTGCAGAGCTGAGACCACACGTGCCAGGACAAGACTCACAATGTCCCGAAGTGAGAAGCAGTCGCGTGTTCCCATCTTTTTCCAGGCTGTACCATGAAACACATCCTTTGCTTTTACAAGGCGGCGTTGTAGAGAGGGGAGTGGCAATTTGCAGTACGTACTATTTCAGGTATGTTGTATTAATAACATACTTTGAAGTAGCAGCTCAACAACATTGCATCTGTATCCTGCGGAGCTTTTCTCTGTGCTCATGTTCAAGCCAGAGCCAGGTACTTTAGGGCTGGTGTATACGTGCTCCTCCCAGTTTGGCTCACTCAGCCCAGCAGAAACCTCTCAAAATTGTTTACCCTCCTTTGGCTTCTTCATCTTGCACAGCCCATGAAGTCAGGTCCTAGTGGGACAAAAGCACAGAGATGGTTCGTATTCCTTCTCTGCCTTCAGGAAGACAGAGTTTGTGCTGGGGACATTTGCAGTAACTCAGATAGCACTCGGTCCATCTGACCTAACGGTATCAGTGTCTTTGCATTAATTAAATGGAAACAGCATCATTTGTTAAGCGGGTGTGAACGTATGACACCAGCGTAACAGGTCCCCTTTAAAATACATATGAGTAGGCAGAGATAAAGGAAAAAAAGAGAAAGAAATCTTGAGAGTGAAAGAGAGAGGCACTATTAAACACTTTGTACTTATCTTGCTAAGGAAGAGCTTTGTTCCAGGGGGAAAAAAACCTCTCTCTTTGAAGCTATCCAAACAGTAAACAGACCATTCTTTAAACAGTGGCGTATCTACACCAATGCGTACATCAGAGGACTGGCATGAAGAAAGCATTTTTCTCATAGATAAAACAGCAGAAAGGGTCTCTTGCATTGGTGATAATTTGGATCTTCTGTTTTACTTAGATTTTCAGGGCAAATCCAGAAAAAGACCAATAAGCCCTTAAAGAAAAAGATCTATCAAGAAGTATTGAAGTATGCTGATTCATTGCTTCTTGCAACAGGTTCTTCTCCTCCCAGGATAGGAATAGAAAAGGTTTCAAAGGCTTCTCATCATATTTGTACTGTTTGTTGTAAGGGACATCAGGGCTTTTGTGCATTAACATTGCCTGGACAGATATTTTGGTGTTACAGGTCCAAAATGAGGATTGCTTCTACAGCCTAGCTGATGCACGCAAATGCTTGAGCTCTCAGCATGCAATTACATGTTGAGCTGGCAAGTGGCACAAGGAATAAGGGAGGGATTTCCTTCCCTGTCCTAAAAATCTTAATTCATTTTCAGAGTGAAGTTTTTGTCTCTATGGGGAGCTCTCCTGTACCACTTAATTGCCCTTCAGTCTTGCCCATCCTAGGGATGCCATAGCTGTGAATGCAAGAGCACCATTGACCTGCTGTAGGTGACCCTGCTGTGGCAGGGGAGTTGGACTAGATGATCTCCAGAGGTCCCTTCCAGCCCTGACCATTCTGCGATTCTGTGATTTTTTGCTGCCATAAACCAGATGCAGCCAGCAGGAAGGGCCTGTCCTTGGCCACTGGCAGCTTACTGATGTTTACAAGTTTTCTTTCTATGGCCATTGTGTCCACATGGCCATTTCATTGTTAAGCGTGCTGTCTGAGCCACCACTGGTCCTCTCCCAAGACCCAGCATCCAGAGAGAGAGCCCTTGCAAGACCTGTGAACAGGTGATTTTACCCCTACGTCTTCAAAAGGCTGTTTTCATTTAGCTGCTTCTTGTTCCACTTTATAATAAGCTTATAGCTTATTATATATAAGTAGGTTTACAACTGTTCTTTTCCAAGCAGGAGAGCACAGATGTCTAACCTCCAACTTCATCCAGAGCTATGGGAAACGTGCCAACAAGGGAAGAGATGGGTTCAATGCCTGGTTTCACTTGTGGGGATTCAAGCCCCCAGCGCTTCCTTTGTTCTTTCCCAGGAGAGACGCAAGGGCAGATACAAGACTCAAGGGGGCAGAGGAAGATGAGCAAGAGGGAACATGACTGCGGTTCAGTACTGGACCCTATTCTCAAAGATACGGAGCTCAGCTGATCTCCTTCCTATGAAGACATGCAAAGAACTAATTTTCCTTTCAGACTTTAAAAGCTCCTTCCAGCCTTTAATTGGGTGCAAATAGCAAGTTTTGCTGACAATAATTCATAATCTGGGAAGACATTCAAAAATATAATCTGTATTACAGAGCAACGCCATCCCAGACATGCAAGCTTCTGCAGAGCAGGAAGCTGCCATGTTAAATGATTTCTTTTAGTTTTGCAATTTAAATGGAGAGATCAGTATTACAGCCTTGGCAAGCAATGAAAGTAAAAATAGACACTGTAAAAAACATCATGATTTCTGCTTCTTCTGCAGCAGCCACCCGTTGATAAAAGGTGGCATGTGTCTCTCTCCTTCACAGGCTCCCTAGTAAATAATCATCAATTTACACATTCTAGCACAATACCTCTGCCTATAAATTGCTTCTTCAAAGATTTCCTTTTCCCCTGGAAGCACCACTTCTAAGTGTGTTGAAATTACATCTTATTCTTTTCTTTGAAAGATCTCTCACTGCACAGCCAAATAAAGAGAGATCATTTGCATAATTCTTCTTTTTAAATGACTTCAGGTTGATACAGGTTCTTTACCGAATTGTTATTCAGCAGGACATGGTCAGATGCAGATAAAGTGCTATAGAAGGTGGAAGTTAACATCCTCAAATCTGATCAAATAACATTTCAGTTTTAAACTGATACTGTAAAGCACAAGGAATTACAAAGCTCTAGCTTGATTCAGCTGTTGAAACAGACTTAATATCAGAGCAGCCTTTCATTCAATGCAAGATTCTGCTCTGAGCCATTCTCAGGCTTGTAGCGAGCACAAATTATCATTCTAGCAGACTCTTACAGCCAGACGGACTATTTCCCTGAGTGGGCCTGATCTCTGACTATATGCATAAAATAACTGCATTTAATATAATATTATTATATATAATTGCATATGTCATGTGTATAAGTTAATAATAATAAATTAGTTGCTTCATAAGGGTATTTTCAGCTTCTTTGATTACATCAAACATTTTGATAACTTCAGAAATCAAGATGCTCTCGTTTCCTTTTAAAAATCTACAGATCTGTTGTTTTCACTGCAGATATTGAAAGAAAACTTCCATAGAGTTTTCCCAGAGTTTTACAAGACTTGTGAAAAGGCTTAATTCTGAGTATCGAGAAAGCTGAAGGCACCCAGAACCCCACATTGCAGAGGCCATCTCTTGAAAAAAAACATTTACTACTTGTGCTCACATGAATATAAAACCTAAATATCACAGTCTGAAAACATGCATGGTCTTAATCTCATTGCTTATCTCTTTCCAAAATTCTCAGGGAAGATACACCTGAATAATCTGTCAAGGCAACTTGTGCAAAGACCATTGCCTGGTATTGCAAAAACAATTTTGAAGTAGGTGCACTTTGGAGCAATCTTTCACTGTGAATAAAACAGCTGAGGCTACCAAAATGGTCTTTCTTATCTGCACTGTAATAGCACTTGGACCGGAAGAAAAAAAATTCCCAGCAGTCATTTCCCTCAAACACATGTGCATTCACGCACACACACATATATTTGTATTCTGAATAACGATAAAGGATCCGATAGATCATTGCAATGTCATATATTTGCAGTGTAAAACACTCAACCTGAGTGAAAACCTCGCACTTTATGCAATGGGATTTTTGCACTGAGTTTTGAAGTTTGCTGATGTTTGGACTCCTTCTCTCTTAACCTCAACATTTTCTGGTCTCTGCCTGAAATGGAGCCAACGCACAGCAGGCAATTATGTTCTAGTGTCATTAAACCTAGAGAATGGACAGCTGTAGCAGCTAGCTGTAAACGGGGATGGTTTTGCTGAGGTAAAAGGAATACTTCTTCACAGTCAACATTAGTGGGTTTTGCTTCAGTTCTTGTGTGAAGAGCAGAAGCAGAAATACAAGGGTTTGGCCACAGAGCCTTGGCTTGTTCCCACAGGACCAGGGATGCCCTAGGCAACTTTCCTTCAAACTTTGGATAAACTCATGGCTATTTAATTCCCAGGATCAGGTAAGATGAGGTACGTTATGCCCGATAATGCAGGGCTTTTCCTTTGACTCCGTATACTCAAAACACTTGAAAGTTTATGAAGGCTTCTGTCTGGGCTGACACAACCTAGAATAAAAATCACAAATTTCTACAGTTTGAATTCCAGGCTAAACTCAGCAGCTGGATCCCCGCTGCCTTTGGGCTGGCTCTTTCACACTCCCAAGAAAATCACAATCACTTTGCAGCCAGCAAACATCTCCTGGGAAAACCTTGACTTGGGTCCATCACCCAACATTACACCCGCCTCCTTGTCCCATTTTTTACCTTCCCTTCTCCTCCTTAATGATGCTGTTTACCCAATAAGGAGCAAACTTGACACACAGACTCTCGCTGAAAAGTCACACTGAGTCAAGGATGTTGCATGGCAGCATCACGTGTAATAATTAACACTATGAAAACAAAACTTCAACTGCTAATTCCATCTTAGGAGATATAACAAATAACATTAGCCTTGAGCATAACTAAGTACATTTTAACATGGTTCTTTACAATAGGGGTGCAATTACCCATAGCTGATTTTTTTTCACTGTAGTCATAAATTTAATACTATACTAATGAGTCAGTGAAGAATAAACTGATGGGTAGTTTCATTCAGACTAGAGCTGTTAAGAACATTTTCAATTAAACATTCTTTCTTCTGAAAACGCATTTTTGTCAGAGTGAAAATGCTTTGCAGTTAAATATTGATTTCAAGAATACTACCAAGAAAAAGGTTTCACAGATCAGGATGGACTCTCCGAACACCTCAGAGATGAAGCAAAACAAAACTTGCTTCTTTTCAGTGCAGATCTGGTATTTTCACATAGCTCTGTTTTACAAAAATGTTTGAAGAACTGTGATTTCTTCCAGCACAAAATAGAAAAGACTTCCCAAAACTTCTGTAAAAATTGAGATCTTTATTCTAATCAGCTCTAACGCTGACTCCTTACTGTAACTATTGGGGAAAAAAAAAATACTGTCATTGCCAATGGATTTTAGCAGGTTATTTTGCCATTCCCATTAAACTGCTAGACGCCTGACTGTAAAGAAGAGAGCCGCAAATGTTAAGCGGTGAGCTGGCTGAATGTTTAAATTGTATTAATTGCATCTGGTAAATGGACTATGCTGTTTATAGACAAAAGTTGATTTAGTTTTGTGTCTTCATCAATAGTTTTGATCTTGTATTGATAACACAGTTGAAGTTATATTGCTCCTCTATTAGAATGAAATACTGCTATGTTTAATAGTGTGCTCTGTACTTGAAAAAGTTTCAGGCAATTCAGAGAAAAGTTGACTTAGACAACACTTAGACTAAATGGCTAGTCAGATGGGAAAATAACAGCAGCAAAGAAGTTAGGAGGTAACACAAACCCTAAAATATACTGGGGAATTAAAAATCAGTGTGCATATTGTGATCAACATAAATATTTAGAAGACAACTGCAGCTAAACTTTAAAAAAAAGATGTAACTTTGATCCAATATTGGAAAGGTGTCAACTACTAAGTTCTAAGTAAAATTCCTGGTTTCTATTAAGAAAATATATAAATAAAGGACCCAAGTATCACTGTTAACCTCAGTATGGCTATGTAGATGCTAAGAAGGCCTCAGAAGTTCCTGTCTCCAATAGACATTAAATATAGACACAGGCAACCGTATGATTACTTTACTTACACAGAATCTTACGCTGATCTGAGAAAACTCAACATTAAACATTATCTGACTGACTCTGCTTCTGGCAAAAAAGCATTTTTTAGTCCAGTTGAGCATCATGATCCGTTCTTCTAGAAATCAGACAAATAAGCATTCAGAAGACAGCTACGCTGTTAAGCAGAAGACTCCAGTTTAGTTTATAACACCGGCCGGTTACTAGAAGTACCTACTGCATTTAAGAACCTGACCCAGCACTAACCGAGCTCAGACGTTTTCACTGATTGCTATATGCTTTGGACCAGAAAAACGCATTGCTGCAGAGCACTCTCACACCTCTCACATAAGTAATTCAAAGAAAAGATTCTACATGCCTGAAAATCTGCATCTGGGCCCCTGGGATGTGCAGTGTTGCCCTCTGCCTCCTCCGTGACCTCCAGCCATTTCGGAGCATTGAACAGAGGGGGTTCATCACTCTTTTTATGCAGCTCTTTCCTACGGACAGCTGTGGGGAGAGAGAGGTAAACCACCAACTGGACACCAAGCCTGTCTCTTATGAAATCAGTCTGAAACACCCTGGACATCAGGAAGATTAGAATAAGACTGTATTTTGCCCCAGCATGAGACTCAGTGATGCAGCTGGATTTCTTTCCCTATTTTAGAGCTTCATTTTATACCAAGTTAAAGAGAGACCTCACCTACAGTTCATGAACAACTTCTTTCCTCCTCTTTTCTGGAACTAATTCGCACAACATAAAAATGATTAAATCATAGCAAAACATCAAAGCCAAACAGTTTCTCAGTAAAACAGAGTCTTGTTTCAGGATCGTTTTCTTCCTCCTGCTTTTCTCACGCCAGTCACTGACTGTGTGCTGGGATTCGAGTAATTCCCAAGTGGCATTCGAGAGACATTTCTGAAACCTCCTCCTCTTAGCAGAATCTTTAATCCTATTCATTTAAAAAAAACCCCTTCATATGGGCCTGCAAACAACAGTCCCTTCCCCTGACAATAAGGCAGAAAAAAAAAAAAGTTGACGAATAAAATAAATTAAAAGAGTCAGAAAGTGGGGGAGTTCCCTGTAAAAAGTTTTTAAAAATTAAAAAAAAAAGGAATTGGAGGCTGCAGTGCAGCAAAATTGTTGTTTATAGCAAACCGCGAGATACAAAGAAAATTGGCCAGGTGAAAGAGTATGATTGTGTTACAGTGAACCTCAGCTAAATGAATATCTGACACTAAATAAATCTCTTAATAAAATTACTGCACTCTAGTACCCTACACACTCTGCATATGTAATAAAACTCTTTAAAATGAATAGCTGATAAGGAAATGAACCTGTTCAGGGAATGAATAAACACACTTTTGCATATACACGCAGAAACACCAAATGGTGAAACATACTCATAGTGATTATCAGACTGTTAAAATAATAACCCTGTGAAACAAATAAATCTGCCCCACAGCAAATTATGTCTCTGCTGTACTTATGGTGAAACCTTCTACAAACACCTGATAAAGGAATAAACCTGTTAAAGGAATAAATTGACTGTACAGTAAGGTTATCCGCAGATTTACACTGGACTGCAGTGATAAACCTTCTTTTTCATTAGTCCAATAGATCATAGGATATACAGTACTTACAAATGTTTCAGCATTAAATATAAGCTGGAGTGCTCTGCTGTATGTATGCATTTGAGGGCAGGGGGTCAATAAATAGACTGAATGTTGCTTCACAAAATATCTGTCAGTGTGCATTAGCAGAATACCTGATCAAGAGATGAGCTGGCCGTAAAACATCCCCTGCACACCCGAACTTCTAGACCATATACGCTAACTGCAGTCAGGAGTTCAGTGGGTCTAAAAATCACATGAGTTATTTAAATGCTTAATCCCATGCACCCGGGATTTTAAAAAAAAATTAAATACAGTGAGACCACGATACATTTCTGTTGGTGGGCTTTAACCTTTCTAGATATAAGCTACCCAAAAAATCACCAGACCTCACGCCAGAGACCTGTACCAGGCTCTGAAACATCAAAGTGCAAGAGATGCGGACAGTTAAGGCTACAGAAGAGCTATGGGCTGCCCCTATGGCCGTGGCTCACAACATGTCCTCACAGTGTGCCTACGCAGCCAAGGGGACAAGGGGAGTCAGGATCAGGCCCCTGCCCCACCTTGCAGGGCAACCAGATGGTTCTTAATGATGATGCTGACCTGCTCAGGCCATAGCCAGGATGGAAAGGTAATGCTGGAGAGCAGGTAAAGCCTCCTTTTTCTGGTTGCCTAAAGCTTCTAAGGTATTATGGAGCATATGGTGTTACAGAGTATTTCTCCTGGAGTACTCCAGTGGGAGCACCCAGTAGAGGACTGCTGTCAGCCCCTAAGGCAAGCAGATTTTGGGCAAGGGTAGGAAATACCATGGGACTAATTGACTTTCTGTGGCTGTGAATAGGGAATTGGTGGGGGAAGAGAAAATACTGTAAAAAAAAAAAAAAAAATCTAGCAAGAGGCAGAAGAGTGTATTTTCCTCAGGAAAAGCCGAAATCATCACTATTGGATGAGCCATTACCAGATGAATCCCACGTTAAATAAGGGCTGACTTGAGGGTCAGAAAAAATGATATTCCAAACTCTACTCACCACCAACCAGCCAAAACGAAGGCAGGAACAATCTCATTTATCCTTCCAAATCTGACAGACCCTTCTTTAAGTGGCAACATTTGAGACACAAATGCTCACAGCAACAAGGATGTGCACCACAGGGCTCTTGCATGGGAAGCACAGAGCATCCTCTGGCTCCAGCCAACTCCTTTTTCAACAAATTGGTTTTGCTGGGATCAAGCATATTTGTATAAGCCACATAAATCGGTTTAATAAATTTTAAACCCCACAAAAATATTAAAAGCTAATGCTTAAATTCCTAGGGAGTCCAGGCAAATGAGCCTCCAGCCTCCTTGATGGGTCTGTTGATTCAGCTCAACCTCAGAGCTAAAAATGGTGAAGAAAAGGAAAAAGAAAGGGAGAAAACTTCTATGTTCTTACCAGCGTTCCAGAAAAGGGGAGGCAGGAGCAAGTAATGTGGAGAACAACTAAGATGAAATGTGATGTTGAAATGAATAAGTAAGTTCATTATATTCTACAACATGATAAGACTTTGCAGGCCTGATTACAACATTAAGGGACAGTGCTGCAATATTATAAATTACAGGGTGAAGCACTCCTGTTTCTGTCTCTATATTTCTAAGGTGGGAGAAGTTAATTATTTTTATAGGTCTAGATATTGCAAGGATGAGGATATCAGAATATCTTGTCATCAAGTCTAAAGACAGCAGTGGAGAAGAGGCGGAGGGAAAGGGGGGGAAACCACCCCGTTTAAAGAAAATTATTATAAAAATACTAAAAGTGATATATAGATTTTTTGACCTACATCCATCATTTTTACATACCTAGGTACTTCATGCCTTGTCTCCATAAACCATCACTCTGTTATTTTTCATGAGACAGAGTAAATGGCCAAAGCTTAAGACTTGGAAGTAAAAAATTTAAAAAATAAATATATAAATAAAATCAACATGAGCGAAAAGGTTAATGGGAATTTGTATGATTTTATTATTATTAAGGAGCACAGGGAGAGGAACAGCGTTTCTAGCACTCTAAGTGGCCTGTGGTACAATCAGTAACCCTGAAGTATATTCAGCAATCTTTTTTTTTTTTTTTTTTCAATTGCCCACCGCAGCCTATATTACAAATACATAAATCATAATGTTTCAACAAAAGCAAAATTTAATTTTCTCCTTTCAGCTGTTATCTGGGCCGGGTGGTATATGGCAGGCTGCGGCCGAGTCATTTATTACACTTGCTGAATGGATAATGGCAGGGAGAGTCTATTATACCCAGCTTTGTTAGGGCTCTGAATGTGCTACTGAAACCTGTGGCAGTCTAAATCTCTTTACATCTGTAATAGATACACAGCACTCTATTATTTCATGCCAGAGCAAAATTAAATAGTTGTGTGTAGGGGGAGGGGGAGGAAGGAGGACTGGCGGGGGGAGCAGAGGGGCTCTGGGGATGGCACAGGGCATTTTGCTGAAAATGCGTTAAAAGCAGCGGTGGCTCCGGGACTCGTGCTCATCTTGCAGACGCGTTTTTGTTTTGCTTTTGAAGACGCCTGTCTTAACAGGCAATGCCCCTGCCCCTGTGCTCAGCTCATGCAATGAGATGTATGGTCCCTTCCTCCTCCAGGGTGATATTTTGCAGAATTGCAGGATAACGACAACCCTCTCGTGCCCGGCCTTGGTGCAGGCCAAAAATCTGCACTTGTGCCCATGTTCCTCCCTCCCTGAAGAGTATTCGGTTTGTGCCCTTAGCAGCTGGTGTGTGGGAACCACCCACATTACCGGCTTTCATGCAGGCATCCCATGCGGGATGTGGATGGGAGGGATGGGAGGATGGAAAGGGATGTGGAAAGAGGTTGCACCTGAAGGTGGTGGCCACAGAGCAGCGCCTCCAGAATCGGGGCTGCAGATGGGTCTCCGTCCCTTCCTTACACGCTACCACTGGCTCAGGCAACGACCACCATCCCCCGATCCTCACCCTCCCACCAGCGAGACTGCCAAGGGCCAGCAGGCAACCTTACATCTCCATTGTTAGCTCCCTTGCTAATTGCTTGTCCAACAGCCTGCCATCCCCCCCCCCCAGTCAGGAGGGCTGGAGCACGACTGACTGCTATAGCACCCAATGCCCTGAGACAATGCTCACCAGAAAAAATTATTTTGCTGCTACTTTTGAAAATGGTAAACCCCAGATTTCTAGAAAAAAAAAAAAATTATTGTGAAAAGTTGCATTTTGTCCTTGCAGGGCTTGTTACTGGTGATTTTTATGGTCAAATGCACCAACAGACACAGCATATGCACACATCAAGGGCAACACTACCTCCTCTGGCCACAAATTTGTATTTGGTTTGGGAACAAGCCCAGCCTGTAAAGCAGCCCCCAGGCAGAGGTTAGGGCTGCAGCAGAGGTGCACCCTGGCTTCCTACCAGCACAAGGGCAGAAAGCCAGGAGGTTGCAGAAGCTCTCAAGCTCACTGACCTCTCACATAGGATTTGCCTGGCTGACCAGCTCAAGCAGAGGCGGTTATAAAGAAGAAGGGCTGTTTCTTCAGAGGAAAGTGTTTGGTTGGTTATTAAACCTGATGCCTTCTTGACAACTAAAACTATTAGATAATGGAGGGCAGAAAGCAAAGCCTTCTGTGACAGTGTCCATAATAGCCTTTTCAGAGCGTTTGTGGCAACACCACTTTTTACACCATTCCTGTTTTGTTCCAGTACACACCAAACATGCTCTTTATATACACTTAGCGGAGACATGACTGCATCCTTCCCACAGCGCTCCCAATCAACCCACTACAAAAGGAAAGACAAGGGAGCCCACTGGGGCTCCAGCAGCCTCCACCACACTAGCTGGTTGGGACTTTGGGAAATGCAACCCCTGGGTTGCATTTGAGGTAGCGCTGGGATGCCCCGAGGTACCTCAGCTGTCCAAGGAGACTTTGCACACCTGCAGAGGGTGCATGTAGCAGACTGGATTAATGCATATGGTTGTGTTTCCCTCTGGTGGCTGGGATCAGTGGCTATGGAAATCCCTTTGCACAGCTTTCTCCAAGACCTCCTTTAGCTTACGTGGTAGAGTTCCATGTCACAAACATGGTATCTGTACACATGAAGTGGTTTTCATTAAATGGGCATATTTCCAAGACACAGCACCGCAGGCCCAAAGGTGCTAAAGCATGGACCTCTAAACGAAAATCACATGAAAAGCAGCTTTTTTAGAATAAATTCTTGCTCATGAGCCATTTCCCAGGAAAGGAGCACAAGAGAGGGGTGCCTTGAAGCAAACAAAACTGACCAGGCCTCCACTGCCCTGCACAGCATCCATGGGTTAACACAGCAATGCCCTTTGCAGTGCTGTGCACAAGAGACCAGATGACAAGTAAATCAGAGACAGAATAACAAGTATCACTAAAGTTAGTCCCAGACAATCTTATTATCCCCCCCAATAAAAAAAAAAAAAGAGTTTATCCTTTAGCTCCCCTTAACTCTATTATCAAGCAAGAATTCTCTTGCTACCTTACTTGTAATAGCGTTGTCCTCTTCTCAGATAACAAGAAGAGACTCCTACCATCCTCCTACCTGCCAAATCTTCTACCAATCTCAAGCAAGAGGATTAAAACTGCTACTGGGTGAGGCTGCAGTTGCTCTATGCCTGCTCGCTTTTTAAAAAGCCATCTTATCTATGCTCAAAGAAGTAAAGGCTCTTCCCTCGATGTGTCGCTTTGTTATCGTGTACGGGCTCTTTCGCCATCACGCTTCCAAGGCAGATTGATTCAATCTGTAGATAGCAATGCCCCACTCCCTGGAGGACCTAAAAGCCCCACAACTCCAAACGTGCCAGCAGAGTGGTTTATTCTTTTATCATGATCACACAGGGGAGGAAGTTGTTTAGTGGTTTTCTTTTAGAAACAGAGTTGAGGAGGGGCTTATATTTCCTTGATTTTCAGGGAAAATCTGTTGACTGACTGTTGGTCAACAAGCCCCATTTGTTTCCTTGCTCTGAAGCATACTCCCTTTCAGAGAATCAAAACCTGCTCATTTACGTCATCTACCTGGACTTGTTCAAAGCATTTGACACCGTCCCACGTGACATCATTTTCTCTAAATTGGAGATACATGGACCACTTGGTGGATAAAGAATTGGCTGGATGGCCGCACTCAAAAGAGTTGCAGTCAGTGGCTCGATGTCCAAGTGGTGACCAGTGACGAGTGGCATTCCTCAGGGGTCAGTATCGGGACCGGCGCTGGTTAACATCTTTGTCAGTGTCAGGGACAGTTGGACTGAGTGCACCCTCAGAAAGTTTGCCAATGACACCAAGCTGTGTGGTGCAGTCAACACACTGGAAGGGAGCGATGCCATCCAGAGGGACCTTGACAGGCTGGAGAGGTGGGCTCCTGCAAACCTCGTGAAGTTCAACAAGGCCAAGTGCAAGGTCCTGCACATGGGTCAGGGCAATCCCAAACACAAATACAGGCTGGACAGAGAATGGATTGAGAGCAGCCCTGAGAGCCCAAGAAGGACTTGGGGGTGTTGGTTTATGAGAAGCTCAACATGAGCCGGCAACGTGCACTCACAGCCCAGAAGGCCAAACGCAGCCTGGGCTGCATCAAAAGAAGTATGACCAGCAGGTCAAGGGAAATTATTCTGCCCCTCTACTCCACTCTTGTGAGACCGCACCTGGAGTACTGTGTCCAGATCTGGGGCCCCCAACATAAGAAGGACGTGGACCTGTTGGAGTGAGTCCAGAGGAGGGCCATGAAGATGATCAGAGGGCTGGAGCACTCTCCTATGAAGACAGGCTGAAAGAGTTGGGGTTGTTCAGCCTGGAGAAGAGAAGGCTCCGGGGAGACCTTACAGCAGCCTTCCAGTACCTAAAGGGGACCTACAAGAAAGGTGGGGAGGGACTCTTTATCAGGGAGGGTAGTGATAGGATGAGGGGTAGTGGTTTTAAACTGAAAGAGGGGAGATTTAGATTAGACATTCAGAAGAAACTCTGAGGGTGATGAGACACTGGAACAGGTTGCCCACAGAAGTTGTGGATGCCCCATACCTGGAAGTGTTCAAGGCCAGGCTGGATGGGGCTTTGAGCAACCTGGTCTAGTGGAAGGTGTCACTGCCTCAGGCAGGGGGTTTGGAACTCGATGATCTTTAAGGTCCCTTCTAACTCTAAGCATTCTACGATTCTTGTTGCTTGCCATTAACAACACTTGCACCTATATACACATCACCCTCCAGAAAAAGAAAGAGACACACTCTCCCCTTTGGTTGAGTTTGTTTGTGTAGAAGAGCTGGGCTTAACCCAAAGTTCCTAGAAAGTTTTCAGACCAGCCCCGCAGGGTGCACTGATGAGCTACAGCGAGGAGGTAAAAGCAGGCATGTTTGCCCCTTGGATTTTTCATTCTCTTTCCATAACCGCTATATATCTCCAGCACTGATGACTGTCTGTCTCCACGTTCCCATGACTAGCAAGTCAGTATTTTGGATCTTGAACACACAGCAGCACTAAGCATTGACCAGCAATGCCTTAGCTTCCATCTCAAATAGTATTTTTATCCCTCTCAGCTGCAAAGCAGCAGTTGCATTGAAAAGTATGGGCTGCTTAGAATGACACTGATGCTCTCCTGAGGTATCAGAGCCCAGCCTGAGTTGGAAAGACCTTTGAGACAGATTTGCTGCATCTTTTGAATTTTTCGGGGGCAAGCACAGTTTGTATAATAAATGCATGAGATATCGGCAGTACATGTTATGTCAGGCTGAAATGGAGGATTATTTCTAACCTGAATTCAGCATTTGAAAAGGTCCTTTTGCAGCAGCTACTTTGCAAATTTTACCAATTTTGTGCTGCTTATTCATGAAAGACCTGAAGGATAAGTAGCACCACAGGGCATGAAAACAAACTGTTCTTGTTGATAAGCTTGTGGACACTGAGTACCTCTACAAGTCAACCTGCACGTTCATGGTGATACGTATGTTCCTGAGACTGCTTGGCACCTAATCAGTGTTTTATGAATTTGGTGCTATGCTGACATAAAGCTGAAATAACTGAGATCTGAACACTTTTTGCCTTGCTAGACAAAACCAAGGGTATGACTCACGCTTCAGCATTCTGGGGCCTTTATTTTTGAGTCCTACTTCTTCACAAAGTGGTGCAGCCCAGCAGAGTCTAATTTGCCACAGCATTAAAGTTACCTCAATTTGCACACTTCTCTTTTAAGACAATCTAATATTAACCTTCTGAGCATTCTTGTCATCTTTGTAAGTGCCCAGTGTTTTCAGAACCTTCCTAATTGCTGTCAATGACATTGTATAGCAATGAGCACCAAAAAAACACTGTCCCTTGTGGGACTTATTTCTACCGGTTAGTGATAAATAACCTTCTTCTCATTGAACATCACCTTATTTTCATTCTCATCTCTCATCATCTCATCACCTCATTCTCACCTCTTCTATTCAGAATAGGTATTTCACACCATATTTCTCCTCCATGTTATATCCTTTTGCCTGATGTCTTCTTAATTTCTTTTCTGGTATAAATTACCTGAATTTTCATATATAAAAGGTGTACCAGATCCCAAATAATTTCCGTGGACATTGTTTGTACTTCTTATTGCACTTAAAAACTTTGTTAAGGACAACCAGAACTCAACAGTATATACACCTATCACATATACGCCATAACATACACAAAACTGAAACCAACTGATGCATTTGTTGACAGCAAAAGACTAAGAAGGAATGGGCCACCTTGGTTAATTAGATTTCCACATCACTTGACACCTCTCCAGTGAAGAGTTCTGGTATAATGAGAAGCCATCACTGAAAACACTGTGGTAACCCAGCTTCTGGAGTAGCTGAGGACCCAGTATCTCACAGAATAAAGACATTTGAGTAGGGCTCCAGAAATTCAGCATGAAGATGACACAAACATTGGTCAGAGCTGGGGCATCTCTGTAAGCAGATCTCCTATTACAGGGCTAGGTCAGCTCTACAAGCTTGCAGGGGTTTTATCTCACTATCTAGTATGTCATACAAAAATGCGATAGGCACATTTATAATAGTGAGATTCCCCGAAGGAATCTAAAGTCGGTGGTCCTCAAGTTCATTTGAAAATCAGTGGAAACTCAGGACCTGCCTCCCTGCAGGTCCTCTTTGAAAACTCCATCCTGAAACACTGAAAACATCCCATCTGTATGCCATGGTGTATGGTATTAAAAATTGTTTTTATTTGGCACTACAGTAATAGCCCCAGTCTCAAAGGAGGTTGGCACTGCCCCTGTCACAAAATATAGCAGAAAACACACACACATGCATAATCACAGAGAGAGTTCAACTGATGTGAAACAGGTTACCATCCAAGCTAGAAATTGAACCTCAGCTCCCAGTTTCTCAACAGGAAACACAAAAATCTGGAGCTCTGTCCCTTGTATTTAATTTCCCCCAGTGAGAGCACAAAGCCAATTTTTTTAAACATGAATTTTAAAAGAAATATGAGCATACTGATAACAAACAAACATGATTTTTCAAACAGCAAAGATAAAAACAGACACACAAACTTTTTAAAGAAAACCTGCTGACATTAACTGTGGTTGGAGTAGTGATCTAGCAATCAGAGCTACTTGCCTCTTCTGTTTGCAAGGCTTATGTGGGTCCCATAGGAGCTTCCATTTAAATAGGGGAGGGATTTCATCTCTAAACAACAAGGCTAGTGTCAGATGTAGCTGACACACAAGGGGTAAAGGTTATAATTTCATGAGGCATGAATGTTTTTTTAATTTCAACCAATTAAATTAAACTCTCAGTCTGAGGCCCATAGTGCATGGTCCCTGAAATGACCATTTACCATACACATCAAATACTCAAGAGGTTTCCTTTTCTGTGTTATTTCTTCAGCCCAATGACTAGATGGAAGGAAATCACTGAAGCGTGAGCTCTGTAACAATATAAAATAAAATCAGAGATGATGGTTTCCTGGGGATATTTTTTTAATGCTGTTTTACACTGCTTAGTTAATTTCAAAGCTACATGCTCAAACCCATGTTTTCTATTGAGTCCGGTTAGACTATAAGAAAAGAATTTATTATGTAGATTTATAATTAGTTCTTTGTAGGGGAAATTAAGCAGTTTACAGTACCTAGAGTTAAGTGAAGGACTACCTTCCAGCTTGCATGAGGATTCTTCTCAGCTATAGCTAACGAATCATGCTTACATCTTTTGCAGCATAAATAAAATAGCTGAATAAGAAATTTGCAATATTTCTGAGATTCACAGGAAGTTTTTGACCCAATTTCCCCCTCCTCCCCTCCACGCCAACCATTTCAAAAGTCGCATAGAGTTTCAGGACTCCAACAGTAAAGCTTAAAGACACCTCTCCAATTGCTCTGTCAGCTGCAGACCCTGCTTTCATGAACACATGTCTACAAGGAGACATTTCCATTTTTGCAGCTTTCCCATGAGGCTCTACCCACTTATTACTAACGGCAAATATGAATGCAAAGTTATTGACCCAAATCACAAGATATTTGTATTGCAGCTCTTCCATGCATTTCAACACCAAAAACCTTCTGATTCATGGGCAAGGCCAATTTCTTACCAGGAAAGATCAGGAGGAAAAATAAAACAAGTAATTCCTTGCATCAACATTTCCTTCTAGACAAGTTCACCACATTTCCTACAATACTACCTCTAAAATATCAGCATGGGAAGACTACAGCTGAGAAAACCATTGTATGCCAAGTGCTTTTGGCATTACACAACAAAGAGATACATAATACTTGGACAGAGTATTAACAGCATCCTGTGGCTCAATAAGCAAGAGAGAATATTCCTGTTTCTCTTGCAAGGTTGTCACATGGCCATTAGCAAATATTTTGACTTATCATGAATCCCATTTTACAGACAGAGAAACTGAGGTGACAACTTTCTTTTGAAATTCAAAGTCATAAAAGAGATATTTGTATTAGTATTACTAATGTCATTGCTGAAGGAACAACGCGTTGTTTCCCAGTAAAGAACCCGCTATATTAAATGGCTATCAGCCAGTGGTACTGGTAGATGTTTCTCTAATCTTACATACTCACTGCTATAGGAACCATTCAAAACACTGACCATACAGAATATGTCCAAATAGATTCTAAAGCTGGCACTCCATTTTTATGTCTCCACATTTTCAAATTAGCCTATCAAGAAACTCTAAAACTCAGGGAGGTCTGAGATATGAAAACTACTGATAATAAGAAAGGTCTAGGACGTCTGAGAGAAATTCTTATGAATTATCCATTGATCACATTACTATGTTTTCCTTAGCTTCTATCCTGAGGTAAACCCTGCAAGACTGTGCAATCAGGTGTTAGGAGCTTCATAAATATACAGTAAATCACAGGTTCTGGCCTCTCCCAGAACTGCATGAGGAAGATTTCAGTGTTTGATTTAGCAATCAAAGATGACGTTTGCTGGGATAAGAGGGAATCCCTCCTGTTAGAAACAGATGAACAATGTAAATATGGATGCAAAATTATATGGAAATTTGCATCAACAATATACAGTTAAAAAAACAAATAACTAAGTTGTTTCAATAAAGTATATTTTGGTTCCATTTTAAGAGTAGATAGCAGAATTTGGGATTGTACTAAGGAGTCCCTGTTGGGCCTTAAATATAAATAGGTAACCAGGGAGCAAACATATCTTTTCTCACCCCAAAACAGTCCCCCTTTGCAAAGCATTCGCATTACAGCAACGAGGATTACAGAAGAAAAATACAGGCAATAGCAGGTAATGGAATATAAAGACTTTCACCTCTGGGTCATTAATTAAAATCCAGCCCCAATTGGTAATGACTAAACATCATTACCCTCTGATAGCTGTTCAATTGCACATTTGAAATGGAGTTTCAGCTCTCCAAGCACTGTAAAAGCCCCCGCTGGGGCTCACACAAGCTGGTCTATGTACCGGTGGTTTTAGAAAAGGCCCCCAAGAACTGAGACCACATGGAGAACAGAGATCATGCCAGAGTTCAATGGTTTGGTCTTAAACCCCTTCCCTAGCCCCCCTCCCCACAAACTCTGATTAATTATCTTGCTATGTACCATCTTCCCAGCCTTAATGTATGCAGCCCTCTGCCTTGGCCTCCCTCAGGAGGACTGGAGGGACTGGGCTAAATGCAGAGGGCATAAATCAGATGCCGGTATGAGAATTTCTCTTTCTTGCTCCTCTGATGCATCTTGGACAGAACTGAAGATTTTGGGACTGAAGTTACTTTAGCCCTCTCCATGGCTCCTCAGTTTTGCACAAGAGCCATACCGGTATCTGGTACAGCCTAGAGTCACCTGAAATTGGGGTTCTTCCTGCAAAGTACTCAATATAGCATTAAGGCAACAGTGATTACTGTGTACTTACCTGCAGGAGAAGATCCCATCAGGTGAGCTGTTGGCTCCAGCTAGTTACAGACCCAGGTTTCCAGATGTGGGACAGCAGGCAGATGTGGTCTTGCAGAACATCTGCAGTGGTTTTGGGTGCTGCATTTCAGGTGTTTGCAGCCACCCCTTCAGCTCAGCCACCTCGTGACAGCTCCTCATACGTTTAAGGGCAAAGGCAGCTTCAACCAACACTATGGGTGAAATGGCATTTTACTCGACTTCTGCCTTATGCAGGTGCCAAGCCCATAAGGGTGGGCAAATTTGTAAATCCTATTTTATAAGGCAGTGTGGAGAACAGCTAAAGCTGGAGCTAATAACATAAATGCTGCAGTAGCTAAAATTCTCCATGCAGGCAATCAGTGTGCCCAGCCAGAGGGGAGGGGTAGGAGAGAGTCTAACTTACGCCAATGTAGATTCCCTCTAGATTCCCCTCTTTAACTGGCCTGACCTTTTCTAAAAGGGTTACATCACATACAGACCTCAGCTATTACCCCCTGAACACTGTTTTCTTTGCTCTGGAAACCTCACTGAAATAATCCTGCAACAAACCTTGTTTTGTAAGCCAGCCGCGAGCAGGATTGGGCCATTTACAAGTTTCTGCCAAGAGTGAACAGGGAAGTCATATCCCTCCAGCCTATATTATTTCTTTTAATAGATTCACAATCTGGGAAGGAGCCAGAGATCCTAAACAAAGATAAGGTGTAAAGAGGTGGACAAGACATTAAAGAAATAAAATCCATATCAGGGCAATAATGGTCATAAAGCAATAAAGTGGATGTATAATAGTTCCTGGACTTTTAATTTGTGACTAATTTGTTGCACAATGAGGTTGCAATTTTCTAATTGTGATTGCCATTTTAATTTTACTCATGGCTGTGCAACTAACAATGTATAGTCTAGTAATTAAAATTAATTGTACCTTCACCTGCATATTTCTATTAGGCTGTTAAATTTAGTCAGTAGGCTCAATGATTTTGTTCTCTGAGAGATGCTGAATTCATTTCAGTGAGCCCAATTATGTTACACTCTGTAATTCCTGTATGAAAAACAAGCATTTTACTTTGATATGAAGAGTTGCTATAATCCCATTCTTAAAATTGTGTATTCAACACCAGAATATAGGCTGACAGGAGATACATGTAAGGGTTTGGGGCTTTTTTTTCCTTTTTAGAAATAGCCTGCTTGTGGGATACCTCTTACAGAACTAGTAATTACAATCCCTAGGAATAAATCCAATGAAAACCCAACTAGATAGTCACCATTCAATTAATTTCATGAACAATTAACAGATGTCTCCCTAACCACACACACACGGTTTAAATTCAATCAGAATTTTATGACAAGCTGTACCATGCATATTTGAAACAATGGGAACACAGTGACAGAATAGACCGTTCCGATGCACAGGTAAAACTATGAAAACCCATGCTGTCACACAAGACCCTTTACAGTCATGCCTCAAATTTCCGTAATCCATACAACTTTGAAGCTTGCATATGAATTTTTCTCCCAAAAAGAACACTGTTCATTTTCACACAGTAGCCATAGCTCCTGGCACATGCAGGAATAATATCAAAATATGCTGCAGTGAGTTTATTATCAGCAGTGACACATCTCAAAGCGACCTATGTTCTTCTCCAGATCACAGCAGCAGCAATCCAATGCAATTCCATTTAAAGTCTGCAGTGATGTATAGATTTACCCTTGGGACCCCAGGAGAGGTGCATTAGATCCATCTTCCTTGAAGACTCTCAAATGTCTCAAAATAAAACTGAGCCAAACCTTCAAACTTCAGATTACAAAATCAAGACTTTCCAAATACCGAAGACAAAAGCCCCTGATCACCAGAGCTGCTTATCACCGGCTGTTACAATTTACCACTCTGCAGTGCTACACTGCGACCATTTAGACCATGGCTGTACTGTAACAGACTCCGACCATATACTTGCCATCAAAGTTGCTCCCTGGTAAAAGAGTTTGCAATGTGACTGTAGGAGGACATCTATTCTGTGAACCGTGGGGCAATGGAAATGGACCACAACTAGTATAAAAGGGTCTATTTTTAACATCAGTGGCACAGAGTGATGCCACATAGGCATGCGCAGGTTAATTTAATACTTTTATTATGGCTGGGCTATCCTAGCTCTCAAGCAACAGAAGACTATTTGGTGTAGACATGCTCTAAGATGTTCTAAATAAACCTCTGCTCATCAATCAAATGAGAGTCCAAACAGATTCAGGATGTTGAAGTCTGTTTTAGGTGGTATGAACTTCAGGGGTGAGGCTCTAAGAAGGTAGGACAGAGGGTAGGAGAAAAAAATCCACTGTTACCTAAATACAACAATCTGGAATCCAAGATGGAGCAGTTACATTGCAACCAGAAAGTCCACACCAGTCAGAAGAAAAACTAAAACTACAAAGTTACCACTAAGCTGCAAAACATCCTTCCTGTATGGGAAGGATCATCAGAGGATGCAGATATCTGAGTTTTCTAATAATGAACATCTCTACTTAAAGGCAAACCACCTTGACATTTTGGCGCTTTTTGGCTGTTTATTAGTCAACAGTTGACTAAAAATCTCCATTTGTCAAGTTATGGCACAAAACATTGTTACTGAAAAGCTGTTGGTCAACCTTTATGCCATCAGAACTTGACAAAGAAAAGCAAAGTGAGAGGATGTCAACCTTCAATCTATTTTTTGCCTTACTAATTAATAATAACATGAAATCATACAAATTGAGTAAATACTTCAGAAAGTTGCCTTACCAAGAGTTATGTGAACCACAACAAAAGCAGAGATAATTTTAAAAAAAAAAAAAAAACAAAACAACCAAATTTATTACTGTGGAATTAAACTGGAAGTAATCAGGATGAAGAAGCAATAATACCCGTAAAAATTCACGCAGGCAAATAACATTAATTAAATAAAGCAGATTTGAAAGTCAGGAAATGCTGAACTCAGAATCCAGAGTTATAGTGAGCACTGCTCTTGTACACCTTTCCTGGTGAACTTGGCAAGAAATAACACCCCTTTACGTCCTCTACCCTGCCTAGCCAGTACACCTCTCCACCCTCTCCCTACTTACCCACCCAGCAGCTGTACAATCCTCACACCCTTGTGTCACTCGCTGTAACCAAGTAGGAAGTTCATGGTTTTAGGGAAGATCATTTTGCAGTAAGTAGGACTCTGCTGCTGGCGCACCGACCACACCATTTCCTTCTCTGCTCCTGCTTTGAAAATGGAGCCGATGGCACTGTCCTGCCACGCACGTGATGCAAGCGTGAAACTGCTGAGGAGCCCAAACAGTAAGGAAACGAGGGTCCTAGAGAAGTCTACTAACAGTAAACCACATCCCACATGTTTTCACTCTCTTCACACAGTTAAATTACAGACATGGGAAAGGACTGAACTACCAGCAAAGGCGGCGATAGATACCATGCGGTGAAACAGGGGAGATGGAAGAGGGAAAAATAGCGGTTATGTGTTTAGGGAGGGCTGTCGTATGAGGGGAACAGAGAGGTGCCCGGTCTGCCAGCCCAGCTCGCAAGCTTACAGAAGAGGCTGTCCAATGTGCACAAAAAACCTGCAGCAAAGGAAAAACAAATAGGCAGAAAACATTTAAATTGAATTTGACTATTTCAAGCTAAAGAAGAAATCATCCTCGAGAAAGGGAAGAACTTAAACTGATCCTGGTCAAGTATATTTTCCCCTTAGCCCTATGATAAGGTGGGGGTTATGACTTTGGTTGAACATATAAAATCAGTGTTAAATCATATGTGATTCACTCGCCTCTAAAGCACTGCTCCTTCATCCTTCTGGCATGAAAACAGTTTACTGTGAACTGAATTGCAACTAATCCCTTTGAAATTATTTTTTACCGTATACCCTTTATTACTATTTTCCCATATAAACCATTGTTAAATAACAACAGGACCTTTTCATAACACTCAAAATAATTGGCTATTTTGGATGATATTATCAAGGCTGTTTAATGTGGCTGGGTGAGTGACTGTTATTCATGCAATTCACTATTAGCTCCTTGACCTGGATCATTGCTGGAGCAAGTTTTATGAGCTTAATTGCATTCCCCCCGCCTTCCTGGGTAAATTACTCTGTACAAATAGAATTTCCTAGTTATTGTGCATCATCTTCTTCACAGACATCTTCTTCACAGTTAGGAAAGTCTATTCAAAAAACGGACCAAACTCCAGCTGTATTTGCTAAACTGTATGAAGCTAAAAAATAAAACCAGTGAAGGCGTACCAGCTATTGTCATTTTATTAAATGAAAAAAAGGCTTGATTTGATTAAGATATTATACATGGTCAGAAAAGGAAAAAAATCCACGAGAGATGATGGAGACAGACTAAGAGCTTTTATAGTATTGGAAATTACAAAGCTTCTTATAGGGGTCTATATTTGTTATAAGATGGGTTGTTATCTTCAATCTAAAAGCGACCTTGATAAAGTGTCTTTTGACACTTTTACTGCTCCTTTAAATGAAATATTCCCTATATCTTCAAGAATCAGCTTGAGTGGAATTGACTCGGTAGCTCAGCTTTAGAAAGACAAGGGAAACATTTTCTAATTTAAAAGAAATTTGAGAAAATAGTTCCATTCCCCTCTCTATTATCTAGCCATTCTGGAGCTTAGGTTTCTGAAACATCAACATGCACAGTTTGCTTTACAATCCTTCTGCAGAAATTAGCTGACACCCATCAATGTAGATAACAGAAAGCTGTGGCATTAACACTTGAGAGTGCATTAATCTTTCCCAAATTAAAATCTGCACCACAGCATTTAAGATTGAGGCCACCATGGTTCAGTGCTGTTTGACCGCCAATTTTGATAAAAGTGTTTTAAGAGAGGTGAGACTTAGATAAATTGCCCATGGTTACACAACAGCAGCGAGGGTAAGTGTTTAGTCTATTGGCTGCCATCATTGCGGGGTGTCACGGGTGTTTGCATGTTTACATAAAGTGCAAAACAGAAGGAAAAGCAATACATTACACTGTATTTCTTGGAGGTGACATCAATATTATATTTCATTGGTGGGAGACAAATATACTTTCACATTTGAGTATCTGCAGATAAAGGCACCTTTGGTTGTATAACAAATGAATATTCTCCCCAGTTCCTTAGCTACTCACTTTCTCTTGAGTTTAAAAGCAATCTGCCTGTGCTGAACGGGTGAGTTAAGCTTCAGAGATAACACCCACATGTAGTTCTTGATCCAGGCCTGTTATGAAATAAGCTTTCCATTCGACACATAGCGAGTAAAGCATTTGCCACGTGGTGCATTTTGCATTTGCCTGAGTCCCGCTGACCTCAAGAGTGGTGCCACAAAATGGACTTGGGTCTAAAATTCAGCCTAAGCCTCTAAGTTGAATGACTGCTAATATATAGAACATACTTCTTCTCTATTGACCCTGTTGCAAAGGTTTTGAAATTAGTATTCTCATGTCTTCAGCAAAACCTTCTGCTCATTAAAAACAAAAATAAAAAATCAGAGGTCTTTGAAATAAAGACACTGTGGCCACAGTGCTTTGCAACTATTAGTTCTCTGCTGGACATAATAACAATGGAGGAATGCTTTAGGAGTTGTAGTTGATATTTATTTCCTGGGGATTTCCTGGGATTCTCAGGTGGCCCCAAGTTCTTACCACATTCATATTCAGCTTGAAAAACCCTTTCAGTGCAAGAGCTCGAATCTCTCTTTAACAATCTAAATTACTAACAGAAGTGTGAACACATTTCATTTCCTGACCCCTGAAAGCTGTACCCTAAGACTTGATTCTTGCCCTGCAATACCTAGGATTTTCACCCATCTTACCTGATTTCCTTCCTTGTCTTAAGATGGTATAGCAAGGTCAAAGTATAAGAAATTAAAAGGAGATAATGCCTTGTTCCTAGCTACTTACTTAGTACTTTAAAATATACAGTAAAATATAGTTAGTCTAGTATTTTAGTTCCTTTCAAAGTTTGGAGAAAAATTAAAGCCTTTAATTTAATTCTGTCATTATATAATTGCCACTTACTACAGTAGGCAGAAAGGCAAGTACCCTTACCTCATATCATACCACTGAAAACCAATACACATCTAAACTGGGGGGAAGGAGTATGGAATACCCACGTGACTTCATTAAGAGAAAGTAGATCCTTTTTTTTAAGCAAGAAATCAGTGCCTGGGGCAAACACTGTAAAGGGAATTTTGCTTCTTCACAATTTCCAACATATTTGGCTTCTCTAGGAACCGGAGAAGTAGCAGGGACACTGGCCTGGCCAGAACGGGGCACTACTGCCAAGAGATCATCACAGGGAAATGGGAACCAGACTCCATCGTTGGTCTTTGCTGATAACTGAGAGCTGATCTCTGTGGCCAAGGTACCGAGCTGCGAGTCAAAAGGCCAGGGACCAAGTCCCTCATGTCAGATAACTGCTGACTTGTCACTGCCAAATCATTTTGCTGTCCCACCACCAGGCCCTCCCACCTATGAAACTGATAGTACTGCTTGTCAAATCCATAAGAGGGTTATGAAAAGTAAAAATCTATAAAGCATTCTGAGTGGAAATCACTGTAAATGCATAAGACATAAATGTAAATGCTGTGAAATAAGCTTTTCTAGGAGAAAGTAAAGATTATCTGAGTCATCAAGGATAAAGACTGTATCATAAAGGCTTTCACCTTGGAAAGGTTTTGCTTTCAACTGAACTCATCCTGTGCCAGCTTGCAGGCTGAACCACCAGATTCTTTATTCAAAATCGTTTGTCACCATTCTTTGCTATGTACTTTATTACAACATATGTAAGCAGACAAATCAAAGGAATGTAAGCTTATGTATAAAAGCATTTAAAAGCCAAGTTGAGGTAAGACATTCATGCCATGAATCATATGATGCACTTCACCAATTAGCCGCAACAAGTGGGGTAGATATCACAAAAATGCTATAAAAGATGCCTCGGATCCAGGGTGCACAACGGCATAAGAAAACAGAGAAAAAGAGGTGTATGTAGCAAATTAATATAAGAACCACAGGTAACAATGAGAGAATTATGAACTGTTCTACGCAAAACCACAGCAGCATCCAGAAATGATATTTTCCATCATCTCAGTTTGGCACCACACAGTGTCACATGTTGGCAGATGATGACCAATGCCCCTTGTTTGTGCTGTTCATCAATTCCTGCCTGGCCAAAACAAATACAGTGCAATTTGGCACAAAGGCCAATTCCCAGCATACTAAAAGCAGACCAGAAGGCAGCTCCTGAGCTACTTCAAGGCCCTTCTCCAGGGTACACGGTGGGAGGCTGCACCGCACCAATGTCAGTGAGGCTCACACCTAAACGACCTTCTGGCAGGCCCAGACCAGCAGAGAACAAACTACCCTGTTCACTACATTTCAGTAGAAGTGGAGTTGAAAAGGTCAGTCCTTATCTTCCAGATTTCTTCACAGAAAGGGTTATCAAGCATTGGAAGAGGCTGTCCAGGGAAGTGGTTGAGTCACCATCTCTGGAGGTATTTAAAAGATGTGTAGATGTGGTACTTAGGGACATGGTTTAGTGGTAGACTTGGCAGTGTTAGGTTGATCGTTGGACTCTATGATCTTAAAGGTCTTTTCCAACCTATACCCCATGATTTAAATCCTGGATTACTAGGAAGTCACCTAAAACTTCGGGATGAAGGTAATGGCCAAGAACTCTGCTCTTCTGGGTCACAGAAATGCATTGTGTCAAAGCAGATGACCAAAGCAGAGCCCTCTCCAAAGTTAATGGAGGGCAGCAGAGTAAAATCCTACAGGAGCTATGGACCTGTACAAAATTCACCACCACCTGCTTCAGGAGCCAATAGTACTTCTTTGGCCCTACTCAAAAATAAAAACTGCGTGATGATTGGTAAAGCAAAATCAAAATAAGACACTGCATTGCACATAACTTCAAGGTGAGATGGGGCCATGAGAGCAAATAAATCCTTTGTGATGGGATGGGTCTTGTTATATACGACATAACTGGAAGTCACTGTGGTAACAGGGGAAAAGGAGGGGGCAAAGGGGGAGCAAGGAAAAAAGGAAAAGGTGAATATTTACCTTTTAGTTATAGCATAGCCAGATATATTACATCTGAGGACAGCTTAGACTTTTCTGTATTTCTTCAGGCTTTTTTTTTTCACTTGAAAACCAAACTAAATTTAACTGAAGGGAACACATATTGCTTTCTATCTCTAGGGATCTTGTGAGAGCTCACAAGGGCTGCTAAAGCTGAATGGTGATAATATGACTCCTAGAAATGGTTTGGTTCAATTTGGAGATTTGATTCACAATACAAAGCACAGCGTAAAGCAGATGCTATCAGCCTGTGTTGATTAGACTGGCCAATGCGATATCAATTATTATATTTTTGATTTGCAGCCCACCTGCTGATCTGACTAATCTGCGCTATTAGGAGCTCACGCTTGAATAATTAGACAAACTAGATTGAACATTAAGCTGAACCATCCCTCTGAAGAAGTGGAGGATCAGCCAGAGGACACCAAACATTGCCTCAGGTGCAGGTCACTCCTGCAACATCTTAACCGGGTGGGACTGAACACATTGGGGACGACACAATGAAATAACAGGGAATCAGGTCTGCTCACATGTCCAAATAAGAAATTACAGTTATGGAGAAGAAATTGGGGCTGCAGCCTGAGAGGTGCTTCTGAGTACTCCATAACAAAGCACATGAGTAACGACTTAAGTTCTGCTGTTCATATAGTTGCTGAGTCTGCAACCACCCAGAAATCCGGACTGCCCAGAGACGCTGTAAATTGCCTTCATATCCCTAATTTCTCATTTAATTGTAATTCACAAAACAATGAATATGTACCTTGAGGTCAAATAAAGACTTGCAATCCCCTCTTGAATGGAAGACCAGTGCTCCCTCTGAGCAGCCAGGGATGGCTGTGTGAACACCTGAGGCTGAATTTTAGTTCAGTCTAGTTACAAATAATGGTATTCACTGCAGTTGTATTAAAGCGACCTGCATGTTCCTGATGTATGGAGAGTTGGGATGCAGTTGTTAAATCCAAGCAGCAGCTAGGCTTTAAAGATTTGCAATTGCACAAAAAGCACAGATAAAGAACAGTTGATTTCTCTCATTATGTAAAATGTGGAGGCTCTTGTCTTGGCCAAAGAGGTAAAAGCATAAGATTTCCTGCTACTTACAGGTCGTTTGGCTGAAAAATACAGTCCCTTTGCAGTTCGGTCTATTGGCAATTAGATAACAAATACAGGACATGTAGATGGAGTCAAAAACATTGCTGTGCTTTACAGCCTGCTTGCACAATAACTCTCTAGCTGGCAAGGCAGAATAAAAAAAATTCCCAGATAAAAACAATGGAACAGACGTGTAAAGTAGCAAAGGCCTGCTGATTTCAACACAGCTATGCGGATTTACAGTGGCTGAGGACTCTGTCCCTTATTGGTGAGTTTTGAAGTTCCACAGGAAGTTCCATCTTAACATGAGGAGGAACTTCTTTACTCTGGGGGTGGCAGGGCACTGGAACAGGCTGCCCAGAGAGGTTGTGGAGTCTCCCACACTGGAGACATTCAAAACCCGCCTGGATGCCATCCTGTGCAACCTGCTGTAGGTGTCCCTGCTGTGGCAGGGGGGTTGGACTTGGATGATCTCCAGAGGTCCCTTCCAACCCTGATGATACTGTGATACTGTGAAGCTCCTATAATTAACCAAGAAAACTCAATAAAAGTGCCTTCTGCATGCAAGTCTTGTGTCCCATGAAAGTTTTATGGTCCTTCTAAATCGGGTTCTCTATTGCATGTGAAATTCATGCCAGAAACACAAGATTTCTTGGAGAGCGTGCAGAGAGGGAGCTGGGCAGAACATGAATGGGATATTGGGATATCCAACACACAATATTGAATGGAGAACGACGTCTGCAAAAGTTCTTTTGTGGTAAAGATTGATCAAGCACATTAATCAAGAAATTAAAAATGGTATTGCTTAAACAGAGAAGACGATTCCAAGCTTTTAGGTCAGCAATTTTCATTACTCAACCCTCCCACCCCCCCAACAAAAATGCACACAATTCCAGTAATACACATCAGAAACTGTGTGTACTTGTGAGGCCAGCAGTGAAGACCTTACCTCTTATCAGAGGAAGAAGGATAACCCCATGCTTGGTAATTCCTGGGCAGTGTGCATTCCATGCCAAAACCCCCCATGAGGCTGGACACAGCCAAACCAGAACAGAAGCAAGAAGACACAACCAAAATGATAAAGGGAAAGAGCAATGGGGAGTCTTTTGGGAGAGCAAGCCATCACATGCAGCACAAGTATTTAGCACCACTAACTACGTAGTAGGTACCCTATATGCACTACAAGCAGGTGTTTTACTTTATTGCTAGTAAGAAACTCAGGCAAGTGAATTTTCAGTATGTTGCTAATTCCACACTGAATACAGAAGGGAAGAGGGGAGAAAAGACGACAAACATGCTGAAGACACAAAAGGAGTTTTGGCTCATGAAAGTTTATCTCTGCTAATAAAGAGAATAAACGGCCATCAAAGTAAAGATGTCATTAGCAGTAAGGTGCAGCACTTTGTCACTAGTGGAACAATGCAATGTGGATCCTTTTGTTGGCTTCTGAATGATAATATGAATTTATTTTCAATACAAACTGTAAACTGAAAAATTTGAAAAACATCACCTTGAGTAGTAGGAGTGTTTTTAAAGAAAGTGGTTTGAGATGAGATTTCCTTTCCCACTGGGGCCTACGATCAGCTTTCACAATTATTTGCATAAACAATTACTAGATTTCAAGAAGCAGGACTTGAAAAGCTCAGGAACCACAGTCACTTTCTTTGCATCACTAAAACCTTGACATTTCTGGAGAACAGTGTTTCTTACCCATTTGCATATGAGCACATATTTACATCACACTGAGAGGGCTATCGCTGACACGAGTGGCACAGCTTAATGACAACCATATTTATGACAGTCTTTTGGTTCCATTACCTGCACCATGTCCCACTAATCTGTTTTTCTGGGATTCAAGCAAACATCCCAGAATCTGTCAGTCTTAATATCAGTCTATGCACTCTCTCCTTCCCTGCACTGGCTCAGAACTGTAACAAATATCAATCTCTTGGCAAATTGCAGACTTTTAATTCAAAAATAAAATTAATAGAAACCTTCTAGTAATTTGGTGGACTTCAAAAAGCAGTTGCTCCTCGGAAAAATCTTGACCTTCATGTGAGTGACTTTACAATATGAGAACACCCTGGAAATACTTAGCAATCCAGAATAATTTACAAAAAAAAGTATACTTCAAAACTTGTAATAATTTCAGAAGGCAATTTCTATCCAAAATTCTCCCTGTGCAGAGTACAGGAAAGCACAGCGCAGTAGAAAAGTCATTAGATGTATAGGCATGACCCATGCCTGTAAGAGGTGGGTTCTCACCATCCCTAACTTATATTGCTGGAGCCTTTATGTGACAGGGTTCTCTGGGTCTGTCTGGATGTGATGTGGGTCTGATCAACAGCCAGTGACAAATAGTGTGGTTCTCCCCTTTTTACCAAATGGGCTTTGAAAGAGGCCACCTAGCAGATGTATGTGGTTATGCTTATGTTGGGTGCGCATTTAAAATAAAATTCTTAAGACTGCAAAGTCAAGCAATCAGAACAGCAGCGCTAGAATTACGGGTGGCTATGGAAAAACAGTACACGATCATATATTTTCTCCTACTTTCTGCAAAAGGAGATTGAACTGAAATAAGCCTTATTCTGGCATTTTTCTGCTTTTGCAAATGCAATTTTTTTTGGTGCACGTAGCTAAAAATCACTTAATTCAACATTTGAATGAAAACATGGAGTTCTCGTAATCAAATCCCAGCATCTTCAGTCTCCTTTAAACCCTGACTGGCAGCACCCACAAGACGTGTCATGTGTTTTGGTTTGACAGTAAGGGAGAACATGCGTGCAGCTCTAACAGGACAAACCCAGTGCATTGTGCGCTACTTCACACGCTTGCTGCCATTGCAAGTCACCCTCAAGCGCGACCATCTTGTGTTCCATGATAATTGCAACAAGGTTTTGCAAATCAATTAAAATCCACATTGTCTCCTCTCTGTACACAAACAGCACAGAAATGCCATGTCATTTTTTTTTTCCAGCGATTCAGCCCTTCAAGTTACATTTTTGTCATCCTTTACCTTTACCTCAATGTTCACTTTGTCGCTGTCAAGCCAGGAAGCAGTAGTGACAGCCGCATCTTGAATAGCCATCTTTCACTCTCAAATAATCTAGTTTGCAATGGGTACCTTTACCTACTATTCTTCTGTTTTCCATCTCATGAGCCGCCATGAAATTGACATTTAAAACTAATTGTACGGTAAAATCCCACGGATTCCAGAAACTGCGTCTGAGATTTGTGGCGAGGCAGTAGGACCAGATTCCCCCCCGTATTAGTTTTCTGTCTGCTACATAACTGTGAATGAGTGCTAAAGGGGATTATTAGGCCCCAGTGGTGAGATAGAGTGCATATAACTAATCTGCATTGCTTATCTCAAGCAGACAGTGGTCTGTCAGGACCTGTCTACATGCCCTCCATGCTTGTCCCTTGCCTTTATTGTCTTGCCGCCGCTGTTGCTGCTGGTGGCTCTCCTCTGCTCTTATAAACAACCAATTACTGCCCCAAACAGATGTCTGTGGCTATGATCAAATAATTTAGTTGGAGTGAAGAGGCCTTAAACAGGTCAATTCCATTCAGTTAGACATGGTATCTGAGCGAAGGCGAAAGGAGGCACTGCAGGGTGACCTGAACTTGTGAGTTATTGAGAGAAGGTAAACTTAGGACAGCAGATAATGAATCAGCTTTCACCAGTTAACACTGTAAAAATACATAAAATGAAAGCTGGAGAATTATTTAAAGAACATTTTTGTCACTGAAAATCGAGTGGTTGAGTTAACAGAAAAGTGTATTCCTTTACAAAGTACGACATTTCATTTAATGCATTTAAATTAATAAAAGACACATGCCCCCCTGCAATAAGCCATTAGTTTATAAAGCTAAAAAGCTATACATAGAATCAGCAGAGCAGTGGGTAAGTTTGGTAGATATTTCTAATTAATTCTGGTACTGATGAACTGTAATCTCTGGCAAGAAAATTTGATACACGTGCCTTTGACAAAGTATGATTTCCATTAAAATATCGTGCTAACTTCAGGGTTTATAGCTTGCCTGTTCAATAAATTTGTATTTAGCTGTTGTCTTCCTCGGTCTGCAGGGGAAACAATGCGTATCGGGCAGATGCTCAGACATCAGAACAATTAATGTAGCTTTCAGGAAGAGAAAACAAATAGAGAACAGCTTTAAATCTTTTCTGCCTATGCAACCACCAACCACCCTACATGTGATCATAAAAATACACGGTTGTTTGACGGGTAGTTATGTTAAGCCATAACCATAACCAAAAGCCATGACCAAGAGGGCGAATGAGAGAATCCTTTTATTCTCTCCTCCTGATTCAAAAGTGCTTTAAACAGCAAGATTTTCCATTCTGCAACGCTGTCATACAGCCACCCAAGCATAATGACCTGATCGCTATAAATTCATTGGGGATTGGGCCCCATTTCCATAGAAGCAAGCAAAATTCTCTTGCAAGACTCAATCAATACCGTTCACGTCATGTGTAGCTAAGATATATAAATATTCATATGCCCAAGTAAGAATTAGCTGGCAAAATAGGGTTGCAAATACCGGAGAAACCTGAGACAGCTTCACTCAATTTCCCAAAAATTTCTCAAAAAATTTCTCAGACGTCCCCACAATTAGAAGAGAGTCTCTGCCCAAAAGAGCTTACGATCCTTAGGCTTTAGGTATGTTTTTGACATATAGCCCCATATGGCAACCAGTAGACAAGCTGGCTAATGTATAAGGAGCACCGGAAGGGGGCATGCATAAAGACAATGCGAGACCTCTCTGAACCTTCAACTGCCCTTTTACCTCAAAGCTGCAATGAGTTCCACAGGTTTTTCATACTTACTGAAAAGATAAGTACTGCAGTAAGGGAAAGCTTTTCAGAAGAGCAGAAGTTGAAGCGGCAGCTGTAGGTTCTCCCTACACGAGCTGAGGTCAAAACCAGAGGCGAACAAGAAGAGAGTGGGGGTAAATCCAGAACATACATATGAAATGAAAGAGACTAGCATACTTTGTATGCAGATGGAGTAGGCAGAGGGACAGACATAGAGATGAAAAGATAGGGCAACAGGAGGTAAGAGAAGGACTGAGAAGAGGACAAAAGTCAAACAGGTCTTTGGGGCTGATGAGGATGCACTGGAGAAACATTACCCAGGCTGACCTCCACATTAAGGGCTGTGTTAGGGACACTAGAAAAATCATTTCACAGCTCTTACCAAGAAAATAGTCAAAATAGGTTTAAAACTAGAGAGGGAGTGCAGTTTACCAGTGGGGAGCTAAGCTAAAAACGAAAGGAAGGACTTTACCTGAAGTCATGGTCCAATTTACAGTTAATTTTTGTTAATCTCAATGTAGCTAGAGCATAGCTCTTAGTTTCAGGTATCTGGTAAGGGGGACCATAACTGGAAACTTGAGAACATACGTGATCCCAGTGCAAGTTTCAAAATTAAAAAAAAAAAAAAAAAAAAAGAAAAATCAGTAAATACCTGACCAGTTAGTCTACCTTGTGCTGTATGCTGCTAAAGCAACTCAGCTAGCATTTACTAGCTACCTGAAATGGTTTGTCTAGAAAAGCATACTCAGATATATCCATGCAAACAGCCAACACCCCAGTTCACACCCCCAGCTTCCACAGAATAAACCCTGATCATCCATGATATTTACATACAGTTTTACAGACTGTCAGCACATTCTGCATTTTGTACTTGCTTATCTCTGCTCTATACACTTAAGACTTAATCTTCTGATTAATTTCTGATCGCAGAAATAGAATACAACACAAAATAGAATAGAACAGATAGAACAGAAATAGCATAAATCATGGCCAGACCATGGAAAATCTGAAGTAGTATGTTCCTAGTCCACATTCTTGCTGGAAAAACTGGAAGTATGAAACATGCAGCCTTCAAATCTGGCATACAATTAAAGACCTAAAATGCAAATTTTAAACCCATCATAGGTTTTTTGTTATTAGCTGCTCATCATCTTTCTAAATCCATTTGTGCTACTTCCCACCCTCACTATCAACAGTCAGGAACAGACTATTTCAGTTAAATTCAGTTAAAAAGTGAACGTGGTGAAGACAATCTAGTTGAGTCGATGCACTCCATTTTGATAATTAGTCAAACAGTACACTGATACATTGACAAAAAAGTAAAACATCGCTAAGATATTTTGAGTCAACAGTTTTAACCCACCTCGTGAAAGCAAGCCACTGGGAAAGCTCTTGTCCCTGGAGTTTTCCTACATCCTGGGGCAATGCAGCTCTCAGCTCAGAAACATGCCCTCTGTAGCTTTCTCGACAAATCTACACCATTTTTGGACATTTAGGGAAGCACCATCAGCAGAACAATATATTATTTAAACAAGAGACTGACCTGCAACACATGCCCAGTGCTGTGCTGTATCAACCTTGGCAGCTGAAACTTCTCTGCTTGAAATACTCAGGATCTCTATTAGTCATACAAGTAGTCAGTGAACAACAGATTTGGTGGCCCAGAGGATGACTCAAATCTCTAAAACCACATGTAACACCTTCTGAAGATCAAAAAGCTTCAGCTGAAGCAGAACAAGAACCAGGAAACGGTTTCACACACTTTCCTAGTGTCAGGATTTAAAGGAGAATAAAGAAAACCCTTAAGTGTGAAGTCAGTTGCTGAGCTGGTGCACAGACGTTGAGTCAACTTCTGCCGTGCCTTTCGCACAGAAGACTGCAAATGATGCTGACAGCTAAACTGCTTGTCCTTGGGTTCTCTTTAAAGCCCTCCTGCAGAGCCCTCAACAAGCACAGGGCTCCCACAGATCACAGCTAAATTACAGCTTCATCCCAATGACTTGCAGCTCTATTCTTTTTTTCCATACCAACAACAATGTGCATCTACCCGTTGCCTGGCCAAGGTGTTTGAAAGACCAATTCTGTCTTTAACAACGGTTTCCAGCTTTGCTCACATCCACATTAAAACACTGGCTGTTTTACAACCAGCCCCTGCACGCACCCATCTGCTGGATTGCTCTTGGGTGGCTCAAGTACAGTTTTACCAAATCAATGCCAACAAGAATATGGGCTAATTTTTCTTTAGGGCACAAGCGAGATCTGAGACACAGTTCACATAGAGCACTGCAATTTGGCTGTTTGGGCCCTTCCAGCTAAAAGTATCAAGCATTCATTAAAAAGTATTTAAGCAAGAGAATACCCATGGGGAAATACTAAATTCTCGTGAGGCAACTTGTGCCAAGTCACAGAGCAGAGACCAACACGGAGGCACAGGCTCAAAAAAAAAAACCAACAAACTAGCAAATAGCATAAGTATAACAATAATAAGCATAATCAGAACAAACTGATTACTGCTCTCACCAAGGCCACCGTAAATCTGGCTTGGGGTTAGTCCAGAATGGGTGGGAAGAGATCCCAGACAAGTAACACTTGCTTATCCCTGGAAGGTTTCCAGTGTAACACTCAGGTAGGTGTATGCTTAACCCAGATACTACTATAAACACTCATTGTACCACTGGGTACATGGTTTAGCTGCTGCTTATGCTGAATAACTAATTAACTTTAGCTTCAGTCCAAAGGAGGTAGAAACCATTCAATGTGCATTTAGCAGCGATAAAAATCAATCTGTAAAAGAACAGATGTGGCCCCTGGTTTGGTTGGGATATTTCTAAAATATTAAACAATCCTTTTCATAAATAACAGGAGCATAATTGAATTAATATTGACTAATAGTAATTGCTCCTTGTTCCTCAAGTCTGCCTTTTATTGGTGGGAGGAGCAGTGGAGGTTATTGCCTCTTAAAAAAAAAAAAATAATCCTGAGGCCCTGAAGCACCTTTTCTGCCTTATTATTATTGTAATAATGAGGGCAACTGATTTGATCTCTCCTTACACAATACTGCAGCACAGCGATGGCTAAATAAACAGCCAAAGTCCTTTTGTCCCTGTGGGCTGTTTCTCGGTAATTAAAATCAATAGGATCTTTCTCGGAGGATCTCTTTAACCTCATAGAGCTACACTGTTCCAATCAGGCAATGTAAAACAAACAAATGAACTCGCAGTCCTTGTTGAGAAAAAAAAAAAAATACAAGCAACATTATTTTATTAGGATAATGTTGGTTTTGGAGAGGGGTCATGGAAGAGGCTGTATTTAAACATTAAAATTTTTTTATTCCTTTCCCTCCCCCCCTCCCCCCCCCCCTTAAAAAAAATACTCTGGCAGCATCCTCTATTCCCAGAGGTCATGTGAGCTGAAATAGTCCATTGATCTTCCTTCCTTCAGAACGGGAATAGGCGACAGAGGGAAAATAAACAGCACCCACTTGAGACAGGATGACTCAGGACCTCTCTGCGTAAGGTGCTGTACATTTAAGGTTAAGGTTCAAGAGGGAAATGAGTGAAGGTCCCCAGGGTTTCACTGTTGCTGGTACATGCAACAGCAGCCAAGGACAGTGCAGGCTACAGAGGCTCACATCCCTGAGCTACGCACCCAGGCAACGGTAGGGATCACTGGCACTGCTCCCAGGGAGTTATGGTGGTGATGACCAGCATGTCACATACAACAGCCAGGAAGAAAAGATTTACACTGCATCTCTCAGGAATTTCGAATCCTGAGCTGTTAGTCAAGGCTGGGTGAAGCAATTAAGCCGCATGGGAAGAGGGGGACCCTGTCCTGGTCAATATAAGCAAGAGCATTTTGTCTTGGAAAACATAACGCTGCTGAGCACCACCGCTTAACATTTCCTCCGGACAAATCTGCTCGGTGATCCCTTGCGCAGGCCCACAGCGAGGCGAGCTGAGCTCTGGGATGCTGCTGCCAGCTGACCCAGTGGCAGCCTCTCCTTTCTGGCTGTTCCCAGGTAGTGTGCACGACCCAGGGGCTGCTCTGTACCCATGGTGGGACATGAAAGCACTTGACCGAATCCTGGACCTAAGCCAACAAGCATTATCACCAGCAAACAGCAGGAGGGAATCCATCCCCATTAGCTGCCTTTCAGTGCCAACACACTGCCACCAGAAGCAACAAAAGTCTGAACAGCCATGCAAGGAAGCAGTGTTTAAAATGAGAGGGATTTTAGACAGAGGCAATTATACCTGGCTAGAGAGATGCTCAGGAATGGGTGGGGAGAGTCAATCTTATGCTCCAGTGGTTTTACAAGGTGTTTCCAAAGGTACAAAAGCAATATAGTAGGTGCTGCAACAGGGAAACCTAAACATCAAGCTGCTGTCATTGGTACCTCTGCTACAGGATCCAGTTCGACCAGTTGGCAACTGTCATACATTGTACAGCCACGTACAGGCAAATAGGAAAGCTTTCAGCACTTTGACGCAATGAAAGGAAAATCCCTTTGCTTGGATGTTTAGCAACACAGCTGTCAGCACTTTGACCACCAGAAGGCCCTGGTTGGGTAAAAGGAAGACATGAGGCATATGTTACACATGCCACTGCAATATTATATGTGCCATCCAGGCGCTCCCAAGATTTGCCAATTATTATGGCTAACTAACACTTCCATACATAAAAGCTGTTTCCAATTGCTCATAGGTCTGGCAAACATTAATCCCACTAGTTGGATTTTTTTCTTCTAAGGCTTGAGCCTTTGGTAAGTGTACTCTGGAACGTTTCATCCACAATGGGTCAGCTGTTTCTGAGAAGAAAAAAAAGTTAAATAAAAGACATTGTTTAACGCCTATCACATGCTTGAAAACCCTCCCTTTTATCAGCAGTAACACCTCCACGTGCTGGGCAGCAACTTGGTATTTGCAGGTGAGGTGACACAAAGGAGCCATAACCATGGGGATCTGTGGAGTTAACGACTGAAAAAAATAAGCTCCATGTTCGTCTGCTCAGTGAAGTTTTCCTTAGATTCTACTGGCTCTTGAATAAAGACTTGCCCCACCCCTGGAGGTGTTCAAGGCCAGGCTGGATGGGGCTTTGAGCAACCTGGTCTGGTGGAAGGTGTCCCTACCCATGGAAGGGGGGTTGGAACTAGATGATCTTCAAGGTCCCTTCCAACCCAAACCATTCTGTGACTCTAAAAAAAAGGGAGAGACCCTGCCCACAACTAGGCAATCTGCAGACAGGGTTGGGAGGACCTAGAGCCCTGAAACCAGGTGGGTCTGAGCCACCAGTGCAGGAGAGAGCAGAGACGAGACAGATCACAGAGGCACGTTTGAGTTCTCTGTGTCAAAAGCAGAGGCAGCTGTCTGCAGGAACACAGTTCCCAGGTCATGTCACTCCTGTGAGATACTCGGCAGGGAGATAGGGGTGCATTTTTTATTTTATTTAAATTTTTTCCTCCAAACCCAGGCCTATATCAGTAGCCAGCCATGAGATGCCCACAATGAACTTCAGAAACTTAGGGCTCGAGAGCACCGTGCAGAGTCATCAAATCTATCCTGCTCTCCAAAAGCAGGGTCAGATACAGCCGCGTCATTCCTGACAGATAGCTGTCTGGCCTCTTAGATATCTCAAACCTCAATATTTCCCTAGCCAGCATATTCCTGCATTTCACCATCCTCACCCATAAGAAATTTTCCTAATTTGCAACACTGAATGCAGTTTGAGCCCATGAACACAGCAGTAGATCATTTCCTCATCTGCAACAAGAGGTAATATGGAGTATTTGAAGGCTATACCAGCATTATTTAACCCAAGTAAAAGAATGAAATATTCTCTAAATATCTAAAAATCTGAGGGTTTTTTTTATCATTTCATTTGTATGCTTCTGTTCTCTCACTAGTTGGTCCACCTCTTCCTTGGACTGAAGTGCCCAGCTCGGAGCCCATAATCCAATGAAGCATTTAGATGCACGTGGCGAACAGCTTCTCCCCACTGCCGATAGGCTTTGAAAGGCTGCTCTTGTCACATTTTGTGCATTGCTGACAATCTTCAGCCCTCAGGAAAGCAAAGACAACCTTTCACTAAGGCATATCGATGCTCAATTCATAAGGATTGCAAAGATTTGTTTACTTCCTTAAATTTCTACAAATTTTAGCATATCCAGGATCAAAATCTAAAAAGCTGGTCTCAAATGAAAATGATAAGCAGCACATCATCAGTATATTTTTTTAACAGCCAAATAAAAAAGGCCTTTTTCCTCTGATTTCTATCACCTTGTTTATTCCTACTGCTGTAGATTATATTACAGTTTCATAAAATATTTGTTTTACTCTGTATAACATTTTAGGGTGCAGCTGTGGAAAAAGGTGCTTAAATGGTTCAAAATTCTTCCTCCAAAAACAAGTTGGTGTATTTCTGTTCTTCCTATTTACAGTGCTAAAGCTTCTGAAAACTGGGTATTTCTGTGAATGTAATATTGAATTCTTCACCTTTTGACTACACAGGCATGGAAAGGAAATATTTTACATATTTAAAACCAAAACAATCAGATACGAAAGGAATTATGTAAAAGCTGATTAAACATAATGGAAGTCTTGTGAATAAAACTGCATCTCACTTAACTCCATATATGTTACAGATAATTATAGGTTAAGTGTGCAGAAAGTTGGTGCTTCTGGTTTCAGCTCAGGGAAACACTCATCGCTATAATTTGCCTGAGAGAGAAGATGTGCTGGATTCCAGCTCCTTTTCCATATAAAGGAATTAATTGATTGTGTTTATACTGTGCTGTGCTCAGTACACGACATCGATTCTCTGGTTTGTGGTTCTCAGTTTGAAGACATCAAACTCAGATGAATGTAAACAGCTGGGGGTTGGGTATGAGAAACCACCCAGGGGTTTCAGCCAAGTGGTGTGGAGTTGGGGGGGGGAATTGGTTTTGGTTTTGGGGGGTGGTGTATTTTATTATTTTTTTTTAAGAAATAATCTGCTAATTAACTACTTGGAGCTAAAAATATATGGATAAACTTTGGTCTAGGTAATAGCTCTAAGGTGGACCACGCTGCCATTCCCTTTCAACTCATATATTCATTTACTGAAAGACAAGGGGAGTATCATCTCTCCAGCTGTCATGAGATTGCAGTATTGCACAGAGGGCAAGATGAGTTTGGGACCAGGAGTTATAGGCCTGTTTCTGGAGTTTTGTGGCTATTTCATACTCTAAGGCTTTCATTGCATCTCGGGACCCTGACACTTGAAGTCTGAATATCAGACAGCTGTTATTACTGATCTTGGTTTATCTCTTTGTGTCTATTTGCATTATCTGAACTGGAGAAGAGTGTCAGTGTTAACCGCAAGTGGCAGCTTTGTATTATCTAGTCTGCAATTACACTTCTGAAGATATTAATCAGTTGATTGCATATTTTAAATAAGCAACTTATTTCTTGAGCTCTGTGGCAGCCATGAAGTCTGCCCTTTGCAGGGGTACTGAAGGAGTGCTCCAACAACCCTGGTGGGACCCACCAAGAAACTAAAACCCAATGATCACTCCCTAATAACCCAGCATGCTACAAGCTCTACAATCACCATAACAAAACACACCCGGACGGCCCCCAAGATGGTACAATCGTAACTCCCCATCCAGCACAGCAGCCAGTCTGAAAAGTTGCAGCAAAAAATTTACTTCCCCCGTTTTCGTGCACTCATGCATCATTGACGACTCTGGCTCCGCTGTGCTCTGCCACTCATGAGTTATCTGGCCATTTCTAACTCATGAAAATAAATTGTTAATCTGCATCCAAGTTGCACAGCGTCTGTTCCTACAGATATTCAGATACTTGCAGGGTATTCTGCGTCTTGTGCATGGAGCCCCACACAGGGCTGGCAGTATCAGACCATCAGAGGAGACAAGACCCCAAAAAAATAAACCCACAGACTATTTGCTTGTGCTGCTTTGCTGCAAACCCACAATTACTCCACACAGAACAAAGCAGATTCAAATTGCTACCGAGTCAGAACTCTGAACTAGCAGCAGCATTTTACACCCACTGCCAAAAAGTGCAAATAATGCAAGGTGGGGCTTTAGACTTTGGAAGAGTTACTCCTGACTTACAGTAGTACAAGTGCAGACTGAGTCCACTAAGCAGAGTTACAGACTCTGCACTGAGCCGTCTCCATATCTGCCTACCTCTGCAACTCCATACATCCTTAAGAACAGCACTCGCTCAACAGGTACATAAACTCGCAGGGAATTTGCGAAGCGAATATCCTCTGTTCCTTGTTCAACCCTGTCTCGCTGTATTTAAACAATACTCCTCTTTCTAAATTACCAGTAGGGTGGTAACACTTTAATTTTCAACTTGAATTTGTGCAGGACAAGAAATTTCGCCCAATAGAGCCTCTCTCCTTAAGCTGCCTTTCACAACCCCTCATGGCTTTTCAGACTTAATTTTCTGTAGATTGCTTGCCCACTCGAGAGAAGAAACTTGAACGCTCTCAGCCTGCAGAGCCGGTGCCTGCAAAAAGATGTCAGGATCATTCACCGCAGCCCCTGGATGCAAGCTTAACTGCTAGTGGCTGCTTTTAGCACGTCAATGTGAATTACTTGACTGGCGAAACTAAGCAGCAATTAAACACCTCACCACTAAGCGGAAATGAGAAATTTACTGTTTGGTCTTCAGATAAGCTAGAGCCTCCTGTGAGCTACTGTTATCAAACCCTGGGGAGGACCGGTTGGAGTCAGAACAGTCTCAGCCTGTGGTCAAAAGGGGAAATATTTCTAGTGAAACAGAAATCAATTTTTATCATTCTCCCCTTGTGGTTTTTCTTGAGTGCTGATAGCAAAGGCCATGAGAAGGGAAAGGTGTTGAAGTTTAACCGAGATTACACCTGGAAACAGCTGTGTTGTACTGCTCAGTTTTAGTTAAGGACACAGAGGATGGGTAAGCAGGCCAGGCAAAGCCTTCTCCATTTCAGCAGTCACCTTTATATGGGACAAAGAAACAAGTGAAGCTCTGGTTGCACACACAGAGGAGGCAACAAGAGAAACAGCCCTCAGAAGTACCAAAAATTCACAAAGAAGCACACTAGATGGGATCTAGAGACCTTGATTTTGCAGATGTTGATTCAACTGGATAACCAGATGAAAATGAAGTTTGTTTTTTTCTTTTTCCTTCACATTAGATCACCCAGCTGCAGGGGAAACAAGAACATATGGCTGGAAGCGGCAAAAAGCAGCAGCTCACAGTTTGCTCAGGTTACCTGTCACGTGAGGCCACCCTCCCTTGGGCTCCTAAGCCTGTCATGGATGGGAGCAAGGCGCTTGGACCTCCCACCTGCTACGTGTGACCATGCAAGTACAACCTGTTTGACGGGCCAACAGAGCGACAGGGAATCCAACAGTCAGCTCCCCACACAGAACAATGGAGAAATACTCTTTTTCCTGTTCCTTGCACAATTTAGCAATTAAACTGGAAGTTCTTCAGGTCAGTAACAGCTCTTAAATTGGTTTGTACAGTGATTGGCATAAGGGGACCTCAACTCATTTGCCCATATCAGTATCAAACAACACCTGGAGCCAGCTTAGAAAGCTAACATTACTACTCAAAACCAGAGTTGCGCTGAAGAAATGGGCCGTGACAGCTAATGCATTTCTGGGTAGTTTTGAACCAATTCTGCATGGAATTGTAAATTCTGAGTCTGACAGTCCAAAAATATGATAGATTGTTCTGCATTTATTAAGGAATTTACATTCCTTCATGTTTTTAGGCAACTGACTTCACCGTGACGACCTGGTGAGCAATTTTAAGAAAATTGCTCAAGCATCCAAATCCTTCACTAAGTAAGTTCTTAATTTTCATGCACATTAACATCAGTTCCTTGATTTTACACAAGCTGTGCAGAAAACAAAGCCACCAGGAAATAGGAGTTACCACAGCCTACCTCCAACATCTACAACATAAATGCTACCATGTGAGATACTGACAGTCTCTCTGTATTGCCAGTATCCATTTCTCTCTGCTTTGGGGGCTTGGTGCATGTGCACTATTTTAGACAACTATTTTAGGATAAGACAATTCATGCTCAAGTCCCTATTTTTCTCCCCTCTAACTGAAGAGGAAGCCAAGGGTGACAAGAGCAGATGTCTCTGTCTCCCTCTGGACAAAAGAATTCTGTTCCACGCATTCGACTCCAACAGCCTGAATTTTAAATTTCACACACAAAGTATCCTCAGCCCGGTGTCTGCAAACAATAAGTAGTTATAAATTATACCATGTAGCCCAAAAAGTCAGCCAGCCATGAAGCAAAGGCAACCCTCCCTCTACAAATAACAGGGATGACCTTTTCCACAGCAAGATATAATGCACCATCAATGTTCAGCATCTTAAAGTCATTTCTGAGCTTCAATAACAGAGTACCCAAACCTTGGGCCCAATCTCCAGAAACACTCAAAATCCCGAATTCCTGTTCACCAAGTGCTCAGCACTTCACAGGATCAGCAACAGCAGCGACTTTTCCAATGATGTGACTGGCCCATCATGTTTTTCCTCCACTGAAGGCACCAAGTACTTGTTGCTCTATAACAACCTGAAATATCTAGGTCCAAATCCCAGCTGAACTCCTGACTTTATTCAACTCAGAAGGTCATCCGTACATTTGCAGTGAAAAATCAGTTTGAGGGCCAAAAGCATCAGTGTTAATTGAAATCAGATTCTTCATCTAAAAGTGTTTTCCTTGGTCAGAAAAGAGGTTCATGTCCCATAAGCACTGCTTCTGTCTTCCTGCAGTGTCAGTGACCTCACCTGACTATCTGTATTTAGCTCTCTGGCCAACACACACCACAGTTACATGTTCTGCATGGTTAATCCACCTTTTGCGCATACTGCTGGTAACTCATTTGTGCATTAAAAAAAGGCTTCAGTGTTCTTTTTGCTAAAAATACTGTTTTTCATTCTGCATTCATTCATTCATTTCTTGTAGCACACTATTTGGTGACCCAGCCCAGAGCAGCACCACCAGCTAGTCCAGGAACAGCTCTGCATGTGCTTGATTGCAACCCATTGGCATTATACCAATATTTCCCCAGCCTAAGGCAGTCCTGGAATTCAGGACTATGGTTTTGTCCTGAATGGTTTTTATGTCTATTTGAGAGGAAGTCACAAACATGTCACTACTGCATTCCAAAAATCCTTGAGCCAGAACTTCCATCAGTGCCAAACCTTTAGATTGCAGGTGAAATCAGTGAAGGCTTTATCCTTCTCCTCATGTTGCATCAGCTCGTGCGATATCTATGATTTATCTCTTTTAGCCATTGTTTCCATACCCTGTTCAGCATCTTCCATGCAAAAAACAAATAAACCAAAACAAAACACAGCCATGCCACATCCAGTTCTGCCCCCCACCCTGCATGGCATCTGGATAGGCATCCCCTGGGATCAGCGCTCTGGAGCTGGTGGGATTTTTTTCCCCTCTGTGCCCAGGAATTTAGAGAAAATGGAAGAACAGACTTACAGCCCAGCAGGTTCACACAGACAGATTTTTTTTCAATATATCCTGGGATGGGAGGATGCCTCTCCTCCCCCCTCTCAGCAAGGCAGCCAGCCTGGAAAGAAGGGGGATGGAAAATTCAACTCCCGATTTAAAATCATTTCAGGCTGAGGTTTTGCCAGAGGAATCACAGCTGTGACATGCCCACCACTCTAACCATGGTGAATGAATCTGGCCACGAATCGTTAAGCTCCCCAAGCATCCAGCGCTCTCAGGCTGCTACTAATCACTCAGAAATCTGGCTCTCCGGACTATTTGTCGTAAGAAATTGCTCCAATTCAAAAAGATGATCTGGAAGTTTAATATTAATCAAAATGGGGCATGTACCAGCAGAGATGCAGTTTAAACGTAAGTGCGAGATAAAGGAAAATAATTGCGTTCACCAAATTCCACACTGACATGAGAAAAATGCCTCACCGGTGTCAAGGCAAAGCAGAGGCGTTAACAAGCCACCTCTTCCCAGCTGCAGTGGGGCTGGTGCACGTGCAGGAGTGAAGATTGATGTATTTTTTCTATCCGAGAGCGTTGCTGGTCCAGCCAGAGCACAAGCGGGTTGCAGCCAGCAGCTGCAAAACTGCCCACTCCAGGGTATCTTACCTGGCTGCGAATGCTAGGTGCGTCAGTCTGAGGTGTTATCCAGGCTGCAATGAAAAATGGGAATTTTGGGGGCATAATTAATCTCATCCTAAGGCAGCTGCCCAGAACAGGTTAAGTAAAACACCTTTAGAGTTAAGAGATAGGGATGACACCCAGCCCCAGAGCTCGGGGCAGGAGCGGGCTGGCAGCAGCACTGTGCCGCTCATCAGGGCTGAGATGAGTTGGGAAGCAGCATCCTTCATTTGCAGTCTGGCAATATCCGAGCAGCTTCGTTCTTTGGAAGCCCAATGCCTGTTTCCAGCCAAACCTGCTCAGCCCATCTCTAGTTAATTAAGTTCTGCTTTAAAACCAGTAGCAGTGTTCCTGGCCTCTGCAATTGTCCTCCAGTGTCAAAAAAATGATACATGTGTTAATATCCTGCACGTTTTAGGCTCCGAGAAGCAAACTGACCCTGTGGAACAGTCATTAGTTGTTTTTTAATTAACTGCTCCACATTTTCCCCCCAGATCTTGCAACAGCTTGCAGAAATGGGGAAGCAAAGCTGTGCAGCAATAAATGGCAGCAGTTGTGCTCATATGCCAGAACAACTTTTGTTCTCACGGATGTTTGTCACGAGGCTGTCTTCCTTTTACCAGTACCAAATCTACATCAAATGGAGTTTTTAAAACAATGTAATGAGAGTACTCACCATTAAACTCCCATCTTCATTAGTATCTCATTTAACTGCTGAATTTATATCCCCAAGCATCTTTAATTTATTGATTGTTTCTAGAAGGGTTTTTCTCCTGCATTATTTTTCTTTCTATTTAGCATCAATTAGTGGAATCTGGGCAATGATTTGTATTCAGGTTTTGACATAGCGGGTTATAGATGTTTACGTGATTTTACTAAGCTGCCACCTGTGATCTCATAGGCAAAATATCAGAACTCAAGCCTCTGCTAAGACACGGGCACCCTCAGCTAAGGACACACAAGTGCACTGAGCACAAAACTCAGACCCTGTCCCCACTCTCCTGCCCTGGGTGTTGGATGGAATTGATCAGGCAGCAGCAATCCATGGGCATCCAAGGGAGGCCAGGCCTTGCCTCCCAAATACTGCTCTGAGCATCACGCACACCTCCCACATGCTAACATCGGCAATCTCTTCCCATAACCCAGTCCGAGGCCCATCCATTATGGTATGGCACGTGCTGTTGCAGACACTTGAAGAAGAAACTTGAAAGACCCTGGAAAACCACTGCAAGTTCCTACTGCACACTGTGTAATGTCTATTAGACACAATACGTGAAGGAAAAGACACATTGAGAAAGGAAATAACTGTCTGGACCCCCACCAGTACCAAGAGCCATGATCAGGACAACACCCGCAGCATGCATCCCCTCTGCAAGCTCACAGTGCAGCTTTCCTGCACTGCTGATGGACCCTGATTACGTCCCCTCAGAAAGGCAGGAGGTCTGCCATCAGTTTCACAACAAGCAGGATAAGGCCATAGGTAGAGCTCTAAAGAGTTCTACAAATTCCTAAGTAAATGTAGCAATGAACAACACCTCATTTGGTCACAGCCCCAGGAAATGGTTCAAAGTATGCAACCAAAAGTATGACAGAATGTCCCGGAACTAAATAGCAAAGGGAGTAAGTCCCTGCAAGGGCAGAAGGAGGCAACATTTTGTAAGTGAGACATAAAAAGCCTGGGAAAAGGCTACAATTAATTAAGACCCTCTAATGACTGAGCTAATTCCTGAAAACTCAGGGACTACCAGCTCCCCAGCTAGCTCACTGTTGCTCTTCCAGCACCATTTTGTTGAGGCCAAATCTTGGTGAATGGGCTTAGTACAGACCTAAGCTTACAGTGCCCCTGGTTGCACAGTCATCTTTTTCTGTTAGACTAGGTCAAACAGCAGCATGGGCAAAATAAGGAAGAAAATCCCTTAAAGAAAAACACTCCACTAAAATATCAATAACATCATAATATACGCAGCTTGAACAACAACTTACTTCTTTTATCATTGAGTCCGTGTCCTCTCATACCTGACACCAAGCTCTCTCATTTCGCTCTGAGAAGGCCAAAAGGGGGAATGGGAGACCTCCATCACTCCAAACCCACTTCATTAGACCCAGCAGGTGTTTCTAGTTTCTTCCTGACAACCGGTTCAGAGCCTGCTGGGAATGGAGCAAATAACTCTGGTAACACCCTTCATTACAGCCTCCTAGAAATGCCTACGGCTGGAGCTGTCCTAGATGTGGGAAACATCACTTGGGGTAAATGTGCTGCCTGTTTAGAACAAGAGGTGTCTCTGAGTCAGAATATAAGTGGGGAAAAAAATCAATTCAGAAATTGAGACCATTCACAAGTATTTCTTAGAAGGCCTTGCAATAGGGTAGTACTTGGACCTACTCTTATCTGAATCAGTTCTTAACCCCTGCCCTGGAAGAGGAGACTCTGGTCCAACCCATTACATCAGGAAGTCACCCTCGGCATGTTCTCACTCTCAAAAAAAAAAAAAAAGAAAACAACTGAGAAAACAGCTCCCCACTCAGCACCCACAACCAAACCTGCATTTGTTGTAGTACTGCTTCAGCAAACCTCCCTGGAACTGTGCAGGGACAGAGACAGGCATTTATCAACAGTGGAGCACACAGTCCCAATCTAAACATCAACGTGAGCAGCTATGCTCATATCATGGAGGGATACACACTCACAGGGACAAGAAAATTTCTATATTCCCTCTTCCCTGCTTTCCCCATTCCCTTCTCAGCTAAATCAGTACCTGAGTGGCATCTGATCGTGCCCCGGAGCCATCGGTGGTATAAACCAGCATAACCTGCATTACTTTGGTATTGTTTTGGCCCCAGGCAATTGCAGCCCT
>CM030010.1:34737517-34752517 GCA_017639485.1 Pluvialis apricaria
CTGATAAGGAAAATCTGTTTTACAGCTGCAACCGGGTTTTCCCTCCCTGCCATCCAAATAAATAAGAACTAAGAGAGTAATAATTTTGAGGTTGCAACTTGAAGCACTTCTTATGGATCATTCACCTCAAAAACTTTTACCTAAAAACCGTTCAGTTCAGACACCATTTCACCAGATGTGTGCTAGCACTCAACAAAACTTTTACTTGGTTTATTAGTCCTTCTCATTCGGTTCTTACTCAGGTGAACTCCAACAGAGCAGGTAAAAAGAGGGGAGAAATACAGTATAAGTTAATTTGTCCTAGTTTTCCATGGAGTACAGCAAAACAGCAAAGAGCAAGTCCACAGGAGCTGGGTCTCAGGGTCTCCAGAAAGCCCAGGTTTATCACCCAGTTTCTGATGGTGAATTCATTGATTAGGGAATTCATCCTCTCGATGCCTCTGGTTGAAGGATGTGCTGTCAGCAGTTTAAGTGACATGTCCTATGGAAATGTAATGGACAGCCCTCCGCAGGGGATGCCTCCAGAGGAATTCTCTTTGATTAAGGAGGCTGTTGGCCTGATGAGTCCCTGATTAAAGGCTGATCGTGTTCACTCTAAATGCTCATACTGCTGCTCCTCAGCAACTTCCTGACCTTTCAACTGTATGCTCATGTTCCTTTGAGCCCATTTCTTGGTCTTCCTTTTACTTCTCCCCCTTTCCGTTAACCTAGAATACCATGGTATAGAACAGCCCCCTCAGTCATTTGCATTGGAGAGATCTAGCACGAGTTTAAGGAACGCAGATTGGTATATAAAAACCTCTATGCAAGTCCACAGAGAACAGCTGTAATGATTCATAGCTTTACATTGTTCCCCTTCCCCACCACCATGATTATCAAATGCTGCAGGTAGGATGGGTAGTGGAATAAAATATGTTGTTGCAAATACCTAAAACCCACGAGTTCTGCAGCAAGCCTTTAGTGCTCAGCCTCTTGGTGGTCCAAACAGCACGCTCAAAACTCTCACATCACAGCAAATGTCCTTCCCCCTCCAACTATCACAGCACAACGCAGCACAGTGTGAATAATCATTGAAGCTTTAACATGCTTCATGTCAATCTATCTGCCTCTGTCCTCATTGTACTAGTCCATGTATTCCATGCAAATACTGTCCCAGTCAGCTCACAGGACACTGAAAATCTTGTGACCCACAGAAAAGGATATTTTATTGGAAATACTACACTTAAAAACTATGTACATTGGATTACATGTAGAACAGGTTTTTTCATTCCTCTGGAGAATGGACATGTATATGGGTATAATCTGCTTTGCTCCAATACCTGAGAGCCATTAAGGGCTTGTAGCCTCGTGCCACTCCTCTGGCCGGGGGACTAGATGCTGTCCCACAGACGGGCAGCTAAGTTGCAAGCCAGGTGGAGCAGCTTGCCCATGGGTCATACAACCACAGAATGGTTTGGGTTGGAAGGGACCCTTAAAGGTCATCTAGTCCAAAGGCCCCTGCAATAAGCAGAGACATCTTCAACTAGATCAGGTTGCTCAGAGCCCCGTCCAACCTGACCTTGAATGTTTCCAGGGATGGGGTATCTACCACCTCTCTGGGCAACTTGCTCCAGTGTTTCACTACCCTCATTGTAAAAAAATTCTTCATTATATTTAGTCTGAATTTACCCTCTTTTAGTTTAAAACCATTACCCCTTTTCCTATTGCTACAGATCCTGCTAAAAAGTCTGTCCCCATCTTTCTTATAAGCCCCATTTAAGTACTGAAAGGCCACAATAAGGCCTCCCCGGAGCCTTCTCTTCTCCAGGCTGAACAGCCCCAACTCTCTCAGCCTGTCCTCACAGGAGAGGTGTTCTGTCCCTCTGATCATTTTTGTGGCCCTCCTCTGGACCCACTCCAACAGGTGTTTCCTGTACTGAGGGCTCCAGAGCTAGATGCAGTACTCCAAGTGGGGTCTCACCAGAGCAGAGTAGAGGGGCAGAAGCACCTCCCTTGACCTGCTGACCACGCTTCTTTTGGTGCAGCCCAGGATACGGTTGGCTTTCTGGGCTGTGAGCACAAATACATAAGAACAGAACACAAGTCCTGACCTCAGTCACAACAAGCTGCAAGGTTATCCTTCTCGATACTTTGCGATTGAACCAACCACCTACTAATCATTACCCATTATCAAGCCTGCGGGGAGCACCCAGGGAACAAGGAATCTTCGCAGAGATATCCAGGAGGCTTCTGGAGGTACAAGGATGCAGATCTCCAAAAGTTCAGACTTCTTATGGAAGGTATCCAAGGAGCACATGTTGTAGCTCAAGTTTTAGGAATCACCTTGGATTCTGAACTGAATGTAGCTCAAACAAAAAAAAATCTTCCATGCATGAGTTAGAGAGGAAACAACACAAATGTCATTTAATTTACATGACAAAGTGCTGCCATTATTTCAGTATGACAGAATGCCACTAAGGGCAATTTCTGAAAATTATTTAAACAATGTAATGAGTTAAATGTCAACGTTAGCTAATTATGTTTATGCTAATTGTTAATTAGCCCCATAATGGAGACAGTCTTAATTAACAATAGTTATGTGTGTGTATATGTGTGTGCGAAAAAGAGTGTGTGTTCAGAGTGAGAGGCTACAAAAAAAATGTTGTAAGTAATTTAATTTCCTGTAATCATAAGTATTTCATTTCAGACATTAACGAGAATTTTTCAATATACTTTAGAAAAGATGTGATTAACTTACAATGTATCTGTAAGCAATCCTTTCTATATAACATCTGTTATGTCACAATAATAGCAGCATCTTTTTTTTTTCTTTTTTTTTTTTAACTGTGAATTGTGGAAAGCTGGTTCTGCCTCTGTTGCTACAGATTTCTTCTGTGACGGGGAAAAACATACACTTTGGAAATACAGGCAGTGTTATGACAGAGAGGTCAGCATAACTGAATCTCAGGCTAAAGAAGATCACTAATTTCCAAGATAGCAGGAAATTCTTGTTGTATTTGTCAGAGGAAAAGTCATTAACAGATTGATGCTCTTATCTATGTATAGAGTTGACACTTTTATAAAAATAAACCTGCAACATGGTTTAATTCTAGCAACAATGGTCTAAATTTAAAAAGCAGTAACTTTTTTCCTTTTTTTTTTATTTATTTATCATGTAATGTGGGGAAAAAACACACTAGGGTGCAGCCTGTGTACTCACAGCCCATGGGCTTAGAGCACACACTGGTAAAGCATTGAAATGTAGGGTTTGGCTTAAAGCAGATACTTCAGCCTATCCCTAGCCTGCAAAGCAATTTGGAGAACCTTAAAGGCTTTGCTGAGCTGAGATTTTCATCCCCAAGTTCTCACTCCAGTTTCAGCAGGGGAAGATCATTGGGGAAGATAAAGTCTTCAAGAGCTGTGTGCGTTTGGGGCACTCAGACTAAGTACCTAAAAAGTACCTAAAAGAGGTCTTAAAGGAGAAGTGTATATAGGGAAACTGGAAATATCTCTTCTGGAGTTTCACAGTCCCGCTGGGAAGCAGCTCTCCATCTCCACAGTAGCTCTGCCTGACCTTCGACGGGACTTTCTGAAAGAAATCACTCTGAACCAGAGAAGGGATGAGTAAATTAGATGAGAGAGGCACCTGCTAGCTTGAAAGACCTTGAAGAGAAGATTAGCACGTTAAAGACTGTTAGATTTCTGCAACCACACACATGTAATGAAATGCATTGTATACCTGAGTGCCCCAGAGCAGGTACCACCATCTGTGGGCATCAGTCTATAGAACTGATCATCTATAGATACTGCTCTGCTGTATCACGTCTCAAAAGGAGAGTTAAAACCCTTTTTGAACTCTTTTGTGGATTCTCGGCGGGGGGGAGGTGTACATACAGCCATGAAGCACACAGTGAGGTCAGAGTCCCTGGAACAAATACAGGACTCAAAAGTGTCTGTGGAGCTGAGGAGAGCTTCTAAAGCCAAGGTCATTTACATAGCTACCTATCACTACAGCCATGGCTCTCTGTGCCCCTCTTCAACTTCCCTGTGTTCAGCTCTGAGGAAGTCCTGTAGAATTTGGCCTTGAGGAGCTCAAGAGATATATTTATAAATAACCACAACATAAAACTGTGGAAAAAAAATAATAATAATTTCCTATCCAACATACCAAATTGTCTGCTTTGATGCCTTTTTTCTGTGAATGAGAACATGAGCAGGTCCTGTACTTTTAATAGGCTTAATTAGTATCTGAAAAAATTACTGTTGCCTTAGAAATACAGTTCTGCACTTCAGTTCTGCCATATATATGCAGTAATGAGTATAAATGCAAATGATTAAACATAGAGGCCTGCAAAATTACCTTTGTAGTTAGTTGTATATAACATAAAAGCAGCTTTCAGTCTCTGAGATATCAGTTTATAATTACATTCATAAAAATAAATTTAAAACATCAATTAATTCCACAATGTTACATAAAAGAAACCAGAGTTCCCTTTCACAATGACTTTTTCTACTTTTTAGCCTTTACTCAAACAGTGCAAGTTATGTTTGTACACAAGCTTTTCTAACAGCAAACTCTCAGCCTAACTGGTTGCAAGGAAATCAGTGAGAAAATTCTCTATTTCTGTGTGAGATCAAGGCTGAAAGGTGGGAAGTGAAGGTGGTAACTGTGTATTATTAACTGATTAACACACTCAGGGAGTCCCACCTTCAGTGTGGCATTTCTTCATGGCATTTCCAGCTACACGGTACAGAAAAGGAGGCGCAGGTGCTACTGAAACGGATGCACTGCTGGGTAACTGGGGAACGTATGGGAGATCAACATTTGTCTTCGTTCAGACTGGGAACAAAGCTTGAAGAGCTGCAATTCTTATGGATAAAAAAAACCCACAACTGTGAGGGAAACAAGTCTTTTGGTTCAAATTAAATGTTTCATTGTAGTTCCCTCTGTTTTTATTTTTTTATAAGACAATGTCAGCTTTTCAAAAGGAAGAATCATTTTAAAAGTAAACTCACAAATCGAAAAGTTCTCTACAGGGATGGTACATTTCACCATTGCCGAGACATGGGTATCAGGAGATAGCTTATGTTGATACTGTTCTGAAAAGCGGTTCAGCGGCAGTCAGCAGCCTCCATCAACAGAAGAATAGATGTTTCCCTTAACTGTGCTATATTTGCCCTTCAACACATCCATTAGCCTATGGATCAGTCTACTCCCAGCTGGAAATCATGGTACTCAGCTGTTTTTTTAAGCTTCACTTATAGGATCTTCTGCAGTTCTTGAGCAGAAGGAACTCTTTAAGACTAAATCTAAAGGCATCACATTAATTTGTGGATGACCAACTCCCTCTGAGACTCAGGTGCTTCAATATAGTTAAGAATTGGGACCTTGATGGCTCCATTGTAGAAATTTTGCCTGTGTTAGGACTGAAACCCACACTGCCTGTTCAGATATTCAACCAATCTATTCTAGTAAAGTTCCATTATGGTGCATATACAGGGAGTGTAGTGACAGGACAAGGGGTAATGGTTTTAAAATGAAAGAGGGTAGATTTATATCAGGTATTAGGAAGAAATTCTTTACTGTCAGGGTGGTGAGACACTTACAGGTTCCCTAGAGAAGTTGTGGATGCCCCATTGTCCCTAAACCACGACACCCATCCCTGGAGCTATTCAAGGCCAGGCTGGATGGGGCTTTGAGCAACCTGGTCTGGTGGACGGTGTCCCTGCCCATGGCAGGGGGGTTGGAACTCGATGATCTTCAAGGTCCCTTCCAACCCAAACCATTCTATGATTCTATGATACAGCTATTCTGATTTCTGACCCTTTGGGATCTGGCTCTTAACTTCGTAGAGAACTTGAAATGCTCAGGTAAGAGATGCTATTTCATTTTAAATTCTTGTTGTTTAAAATACATCATGACTACACAGTCTGTAGATTATAAACTAAACCTAGTTGTAAACAACAAGGAAATAAGGATACTTCTCATTCTCTCCACGTCTGCCCTGTGTCATGACACCTAGATGCAGGCGTATGAAAGGACATGGTAGGCTCTCAGTTTGTCCTCTTTCTTCAGTGGCTATGCTGGGAAACAGATAACCAGGATGGATGTGCTCTGCTCCATGAATTTCATCAAAGCTATTGACCAAATGCAGTGTGCCTACTCCAATCCTGTCAGGCTGCTATTACGGACTTCAGGACCTCATCCCCATCCCCATGCTGCTACAGAGCAAGGGAGAAGCAACAAAGTTATGTCTACAGGAGTCATGTCATGACTGCAAAGTGAAAAGTAGGCTTGCAAGCAAGTGTAAATTGAGTGTTTGACCCTCACAGCAGAAGCGATACCGAATCTGGCTTTGAGGCTGGTTCCTAGGGCTAGCAGCCATCCATGCCACTCCCTACCAAGGGAAAAACTTGCCTATACCACACAGCCCACACATTCACAGACCAAGCAGCTCCCATTTGAGCCGAAGGATTAGGGCAGCACATGGACAAATGAAGCAAAAAGTCCAAATCAGGAAATAAAATAGTATGATAATACACTACTGGTATCCAACCATTCTTAGTTTTGGCCAGGAGACTTGCTGCTCTCCTCATTGGCTCTGACACAGCTTTTCATTGCTAGGCAGATTTATTGCTCACGGCAGAGCAACACCTTGCTTGGTAAGGTCAGTGAGCCCAGTGGACTTTGTGTTTGGAGCTGAGAATGCACTGGTCCAGATGGCTCTCTGATGATAAGCCCCCTGCCTTGCCTTGGACACAGGCAGAGGTTTTGAAGAAGCCCACCATGCACCAGGTGCAAGGGAGCTGCATGTGGGGCAGTAGCGTAATACATGGAGCTTTGCATGCTCTGTACCTGTGGGGTCACTCCAAGGGGTGAGGAAATTCAGATTTCGTGACGGCACACCCTGGAAGGCAGGGTAGGGACTGAGCATCCTTCCTTCCCGTGAAGCATCCTTCAAGCACGGACACAGGCACTATGGGCAGCCCAGGAAGTTGGCCTCAAGGACAGGAGAAATGCAGCTGAAGCTTCCACACTGAGCCAAGAAAAGGACAAGTCTAGGACACAAGTCCCTGTCATGTGTCACCCAAGCATGACCTACTGACCACAGTCTATCCAGATTATGGAAAGGCAGATCCTGCGCCCAGGCTACGGCACTAAATAAACTCAAAATTCTCCCTTTCCAACACAAGACCATGCCTGACCATCAATTTTTGTGCAACTATGTGGTAGTAGGCGATGCTGGACAACTGAGGCACATCAGTATTTACCCAAGAGTGCAATCATATCTGCTGTGGGTGCTGCTGGGGAAATTCAGCATGCACCACTTCAGGTCAGGGCTGTCTGTAGAGCACATGTGCCATCACATCATTCCCAAAGGAAAATAGCGGCCTTTTCTGTTCCAATACAAAGATTTAGTCACAACTCAAGGTACCTGGGGCAGATAGGAGAAATTGGTCTTAATTAGCTAAACATACTATATGTGCTATTGGTCCACATTTATGTGGTTAAGGGAACATATGTCCAAGGAAACAATTTTGTTGTCGCTTCCTTTGTACGTTAGTTTCTAAACAAGTGGGTTATTGTTTTATTAAGGCAGCGAATTCCCTGATTGATGGCCGCATTCGCAGGATGACCTTGTCATTGTTTTCTCAAGTACTTGTAATTGTTACAGTGGAGAACATTGGGCTTTAATTATCTGTGCTAAAAACTCATACACTCTGGTTACACTCTGCTGATTGTATTGGATACACTACGATATTTATTTGCCGAAGAGGGAAAAATGGCAATGGCAAGTCAGTCTAAGGACTCTCACAAGAGAAAGTAATGGTGGATATTACAGGTTCCTAAAATACTGTAATAGCATATAGTAATTCAAGCAAGCCTGGTAATCAGTTGACGCTCGGGTTCAATACAGATTACCTGCTATTATATCAGGCGGTCTCTCAATCTTGAGAAAATATCTGTTAAGGTATAAACATTTAAGCGAAAGAGGTATAGAATGTAAATACCATGGGTTGGCAAACAGTGCAAGCTGCACAAACGTTATGACTTCTTCCCCTTATTTTACTAGAATGCATTCATTTCCCACACCCAGCCAGTGGTTAGCATTACAAGGCTTCAATTGCCATGCATGCTCATTATAAATAATTTAATTCAGATAGATAGTCTTTCTACAAAGTTCAGTCCCTGTGAGGATTTCCCATCGGCAGTCAAAGCCCAAACTTTTGAACCAAAGTCTGTCAGCAACTACAGTGGGGGCAAGGCAAAGAGCAGGGCTACAAATCACGGTTCAAAGACACTAAAAGCTTACAAACATACATGAAGAACATCATATTGTCACAGAAAGACTTTGAAGAAGAAGAGAGTGTGTGTGTGTGTGTGTGTGTAAATCAGAGATCCATGCCATGCCAGATCCCCATTATTATAACAATACTAAAGCCTCAGGGTGCCTGTTGTCAGCTTACTATAGAAAATAGCCAGATAGTACACAGAAAAAATACTGTTATATAAAATACGTCATGAAAGTAGAGCTACGAAGTATTTCCCCCACATCTACATAAGAACAGATCAATTGGAATGCAAATAGCTTGTGCATTCGGGAGTCCCTGAATGTAAAATTCCCAATGACTTTGACAGTATATGCATTTTCCCCATGCTGTATCTCTTCAGATACGGTCAGCAGAGGCATGAGTAAATGAGAAGAGGACACCAAGAAGCCATTTTCTGTGAAAGGCCCTCATCTATGGCATTCTCTCTCCCACCTTGGACTGAAATCCTTTCATTTGTTTATCCTCTAGAAATGGCATGAGACCCATCTACTTTCACTGGCTTTGGAGGAAGGAGAACAGTGGCAAAGATTACTTCTCTGAAGGACAATCAGGTAGTTGTACGTGTATAAGACGCAGTTCGTAAGTAAAGTGGAAGGAAAACTGTCAGATGCCAAAGGCCCATTAAGTCTAACGCAGAAAAAAATGTAAATAAATAAAAACCAGAACCACTGGATGGAACTGAGGCCAAAAAAAAACAGGTTAGAAATAAAGCTGACTTTTCCCCCTTCCTGTGAGGGCCAGTAACCCTTGGAAGGAACTGGTACAAGCAATGGTACTTCCACTGTCCCTGAAGTGTTCAAGGCAGAACTCAGATACCATCATCCGAGACACACTTTAATCAAGCCCTAAAAATCAGGGGGTTGTTCAGGCAGCACTTTTCACTGAAAGTGGCATGCAGGAGACTAAAAGGAAGGCGGTCTAATAACTCTATCTTGCTTTCACGACTTTGAATTAATAAAGAGGATGAATTTCTTAAGAGTAGTGAGCTGTGGCTGAGAGCTGGTGACTATCTTTCAGAAAACTTGTATTTGTAACACCAGAACATAGCTTTTTTCTGTAAATCCAAAGCAATATAATCCATAAATCCAAAGAAATGTAATAGACAGAACCAACTGAGAAAGCTGGAATTGGCCATTATTATCATTGTTATTACTGAACTTGGGGTGGAGGAAAGTACGGAAATACTTCCACACAGAGATACAGAATATGGAAAGATACAGAGCATGTTAAAAAACACACTAGTTCACATTCAAGCTCCAAAGAAGCTGCAGTAAAACGTATCTCATGAAGGGAGGTGTATACATAAAGAGATAAATGCCACAGGTTCATGTTCCCTCCCTGATGCCTCATTACAGGTGTAGTCGCTACCATAATGTTACTGATGCTCTTGCTTGCCATTTTAATATAACTTTGAAGTCCTTTTTTGCCATATTCTGCTGCTTTACCTCACAGTTGGTACTGTTTTGCTCTGTAAGCAGCCCAATTGATTTCACAGAGACGTGGTCTAATCTGGTATTATTTAAAATGCAGAGGGACATTACAGACTAATTTAATGGCGAGTGCTACAGACATGTTGTATGTGAGCAGGAAACATGCACCATACTTTGGAGGGATCTAACTCCTGTTTGAATTTCATTAATAAATTCATTTCTATCCTAATTCCTGTCTTCTACCACTAGAAGGTCTTTTTCAAGTTCACCTCCCAAATACATGTATTATATAAAAACTTATTATTGCTTATATTGTAAACATTGTATTTATTACAAAAAAAAATATTTTACAAGTCTATTTTAAATTTGTTACAGTCCTTAATTAATCCAGTTAAACTTGCATATATCTGCTAGGAATGACTTATGAGCCAGCATTTCAGCATTGTAGTATGGAGAGAAATGTTTGACATACAAAAACACTGATGCAAAGTGACTTCATAGTTAATTCATTTCAGTTCACAAAACACACATTCAACAGTGAGAAGTGATTTGGGAATAATTTCATTTGTTATTAAGTTTAACGTAATGTGGCAGTATTAAATAAAGCGCATATATTCAAGCCAATTCTTTTCATTTTAATTCTTCCAATTAAACTGAGAATGTATTACAGTGTGAGCTGAGCAAAGCCAGTGAGATACTTGTGCCAAATTCTGAGCTAGAGCCCACGGAAAGATGCTGCTTTCATTTTGCACACCTGCCTATACCAGCTTGCCACCTCCAACTCTGAAAAGGAAAGAACAGCTGAAAATTATTTAAAATTAAAAATGGGCATAGTCATTGCCAGTGTACACACTTTGCGGAGCGGTCTGTATTTTTCTACTAATGTGACAGACACTTAAATGAAAGAAGCAAATTCACGGCTACAATAAAACAGTGGCCAAGTCTCCCATACCCTTATTTTATTTCTAGCAACAGTAATAAAATGGCCATTTATTGAGCTTTTCTTCACTCTTTCTTTCCTCTTTGTTTCACAATCAAACAGAAAAGTTATTTTTTGAGAAAGCAAAATAACTTATTTTATTACATTCTTTTTCCTGTGGTTCCACAGTAAATGATGGCAAGATTTTCTACATGGTGCTGATGACAATATTTTCTGCTTTGAGAAATACTTGGATTCACCTAAAGGGCTGATGTTTTACTCAAGCATTAAGGAAAAATGAGCTAAGGATAAAAAGTAAAACTGTGGAAATGCCATAATCACTGAGTGCGTGGTAATGATGACGAGGCTACGCCAGCTAGTTAAAAACACACATGGTATCTGAAACACAAACAAAATAAATATAGTCTGTGCCTATGCGTGAGATATGGGTTTACTATTGTTTCTCTCTCCTTGCGTAGCCATGCAAACAGGTACAAATGACAGTATATTTGTGCACGTATAACTTCCTGGGGGCTGCCAGAACTCGTGTGTTACCAAGCACCTACACGCCCCCCCCTGAAGTCAGCGGTGGAAGCAGACCGTCAACACTCTTCCTTGAAAGTCCTCCCAGAGCAGCCAAGGCTCCTCAGAGCTCCCAGCTACTGCCAACGTGCAGTGGCAGCGCCTCGGTACGGCTGATGGAGTCATTCAAGGAGAAGCAGAGCGTTAGAGGTGTCGGATCACTGGCATTTGCAGAGTCATTCCAGCAGATACACCCTGGTTCCTTAGACCTCTGTGCACGTTCCTCGGTTGGACCGCACAGCCTGGTTAAGCCCAGCACACGCTGACGCTAGACCAAACGTTGCTCCTCTGCTTCTCTTGCTCAGGTGCGAATTCCCATTAACCCGTCTGGGTTCTTACATGAATCAGCCATGTAGAATTTCACCCATTTCCACAACAAGCCTCTTCATTTAATTCTTCTGCAGAAAGTGTCGCCTCAGATATTTGTTTCAATAAAGTTATTGATTTCATATATTCACCACTTTTGCTACAGTATTTTGGGTCAGTAGGTCGTGTGGCCCTGCCTCATCCAATAGCTGTCTGGTCAATACCTTAAAAAACCTCAGTATTGACTGCTGGAAGAATGATCGTGCAAAGAAATGGACCTGACATCAGTCAGATGGATCGTGTTTGGCAACCCAAGGGGGTACAAAGTGAACCTATAATGATAACTGGGTCAGTCTAATAAAGATACATGTGTCATCAGCTTTAAAGCAATTGATTCTCTTAAAAATGAAATGAAGATGTGTCTGGAACGGTCTTTGGGACTGAGCCAGTGTCCACTAACACCAAGATTCCCCTCCGTTTCAATGAGGCTTAGAATCACAGCGTAGGACTCAATTGATGGATGAACTAACAGGCACATATACCTGATACCAACCCTTCATCTCAGTATTGCAGTTTGAAAACAAAAGCAGCTGGTTTAACGGAAGAAGAAAATGACAGAACCACCAATTTCAGCAAGGCTTCTGCCTCTCGCTCAGTCTCCCAAAACACTTGCGGACAGGTTACGTGCATTTTTATGTTTAAGCAGCAATGTTGTAACCAGGAACCTGGACTGGTTTCTCTGCCTGAAAAGGCAGAAGGAATAGTGCTTGTTACCACCTGAGCAATTTTGCTGTATGCCTTATATCCTAAGGCATCCAAGACAGGTGGAATGAAATGCCCCATGGAAATATTTTCTTTTATGCAATAATTAAGGTGCCAGCCTAGACAACTAACATAGAGTAGACAATTAACTTTTCGACAGCAGAATTAAAAGATTGAACTTGTAATTCGGAGAATCTTTCTCACCCTCACCTATGTTCCATAGCCATTCCGATCTATTTTTCAGGCAAAGTTTATCATCAGAGATAACAGCTGGAATCCAGCAGTTGGAAGTTTTGTTCCCATTCCTGGTTCAACCACAGGTACAGATTATTCCTGTTGCCTGTATCTGCAGTAATTTCAATAGCCAGAAAATGGGAGTCACAACGTTTATGAGAAAGAACCATTGTTACAGACAAACTTAGGTATCTATTTATGACTATTTCTCCTTCAATTTATGATATGCTTATCAAAGCAACATTATATATACAACTGTTCTTAAATTGCCATCATCCAATGATAAAAAGACATGAGTAAATGCTGCTTTCTATGAACAGATGTTAAGCTTGAGCAAGGTCTCCAGGTTTGACACACAGCTCTGCTTGGCAGAGAACGGTATCGTTTACAGAATGATACTATTTCCAAAGCAAAGTCCAGTACACATCAGTTATAAATAACTGAGGGTGTATTTTTGTTTGTTATTTCTGTAACTGCAATTACTATGCTGGCTGACACTTGTTTTTAATGTTCTGGGTATTGATAATTTGCTACAAAAGACAATAAATATTATCCTTCTAATTACTTTTTTTTATATTTAGGAATGGGACAGGATTCTTTGCTGCTTTCAACTTCAAGCTCAGTTACTTTTATGTCTTATCTGCAAATCTTTTCCCTAGCTTTCCCAAATCTTCACAAACTGCTGCCCCACTGATAGCAAAAAGGCCAGTTTTTCAAATATCACAGTATTATCAGTCACTGACTTACCACACTTCGTGATGTTTTCCTTCACATTTAAGGCTCCTGGCTGATGGAGTTCACACGCCTTTCATCCTGTCGTATTGGCCATGTGGTTACCACGTGTCAGGTGCCCCACAGATTTCCCTGCAAATACACGTCAGCCTGCATTGCTTGGATCTTTTGCAGCGATCAATCAATCCATCTGTTTGATGAATACTCCAGTTGTCAATTTAAATAATTCCAAAATTATAAATCAATCTGATTCAGAATCCAGGGTGCCTGGCTGAGAGTTCAGGACCAAATTTTTGTGTTGAATATATAGCTTAAATGGAAGCCCTAACCTGGATTTGGCTTCCAAATGCCTAAATTAAGAAACATTTCTCTCTGGCACTGAGGCATACAGCATTTCTGTTGCTTCTTGCCTGATGCAGTTTTCTGCATCTATTCTAAGTGCACAGAAAATGGTTGCAAAACGCTGTAGCGTACCCACTTTGTTTGGCTGTAAATAGGAGGACATGCTTTCAATCTGCATTTAGGCAGCCTAAAAAATTACTTTCCCTCCTCCCCAGTCTGGAACTGAATACTGAATTACCACATCTCAGCTGGGACTATAGTGTTAAGGAGAGGAGTCACAGCATGGCAGGCATGCCTTAAAACACTCCAGCCTGGTTACAAAAGTACATTGGGCAGTGCCTCCAATACACTTACTTGAATATGCAGAAAGTTTCTCAGTACTGACAAGACTCGGACTTCAAGTATCAACAAGGTCTTGTAATAAAGCGTCAGGCAATTTTGCATGAGATCCCCCCTGGTGTAAATCAGCTGATGGAGCTATCCTAATTTGCACCAGTCTGTGGGGCTGCCCCTCTGACTTAACTCTCTTGATTAGATCTAAAAGGATAATCTTTTTATTCTCAGTGTGCCTCATGTCTCTGTCACCTTAATTTCTAAATGCTTAAATAAAAAAAATCATGATAGAAGAAGATTGCTCACCCATCTGAGATTGTCTTTGACAAGAGTAATTCATAGCTATAAGCACAACCTGTGTGCCTCCTCTGTCCTCTCCAAATCATATTCATCACAAATAGTGTCGCAGGGACTTCAGTGAAGTTCTGCAGCAGAGGGCAGAAGTCTGGGATGTAGCAGAAGTTGGTCAGGTTCAGAAAATTGGGATGTGACTATGGAAACACCTTGGCACCGTTTTCTGTAGCTCAGAGTATCGGCAACACAAGCAGCCTGGAGCAGGCTGTCAATATGGGCAAATTAGGGATGCAGCAGTCTTCATTGAATTCACCAGGTTTATTCTACTGAACAATTAAGCTAATAGGGCTGGTGTTTTGGCTTCTTGCTTTGTTCCTGAACTGAAAAACTTGGAGGCTCAGTTCCACCTCCCTCCAACTGCCCCACGCACACTCATGCTTCCCCAGCTCTGCCAGCATTTGAAAGTCAAACCACCATTAACAAAAGCTGGAGACATCTTCACTAACCCATCACAACTGCTAAGTCCTGGCAGTATTGTTAACCTCTTGCCTAAATATGAGGAGTAAACCATTTGGATCTTCTTGTTAATTTACTCCTTTACATATAAAAACAATGAAAGAAGCAGAAGAATCTTTTTTTCTCCCTTCCTCCTCAGCTGGTGGGAGAAGGATCTTCATTTGCTCATAGGGTTGTTCTCGCCTGAGAAGTTGCTGTGAGCAGTGCCTGCAGAAGTTGTCTCCTGCGTCTGTCCAT